>WBNM01040198.1:257006-358933 GCA_013399055.1 Ramphastos sulfuratus
AAAAAAAACCCAACCCAGAGTATATAATTAAATTATTGAAGAAATAGTGCTGGTACATATCTTGGTGACCAAATTTATTTTTAGAAGTTGGTAGTTTAAAAGGCTCCAGAAAAGACATTCTAAAGCCTGGAAAGTCTGTGTTATTGCCAGAACTGAAAGACGTGGAGTACTGAGTTTACCAAGGAGAAGGATAATAGAAAGCTTCAGTCTGATTATGTGTCTGCATATAGGAAAAACACTTCTGACAGTGAAAGCACTCTAAATTGGAAGGCAAAAAAATGTATCAGATTGCAGGCAAAATGTGTAGCTACACTGATAAATGCAAAGCAGAAATAAGATACAATTTTTGAAAGCAATTAAATATTGAAGTATCTTGCCTTAGGGCAGGTTTTCTCATCACCTTAAATAATCCTTAAATCAAGATTAGTCAGACAGTTTTGCTAAAAGATATTATTTGGCTCAGGAATCTTGCAAGAAAGCTCTGCAACCAGCGTTGTATGTTACTAGTACCATGTAGGATGTCAGACTAAGTTGTAACAATAGCCCCTCCTGGACTTACATTCTTTTAAAATAATCACAGCAGCCATCCTTCTCCCTCCACATGATATCTATTAAATTATTTCTGTGGGAGAACAACACAACATACAGTTATGAGAGTGACCAAAAAGTATTGCCAGGTCACAAAAATCTATAAAAATATGTGAGGTCAGCAAGAATTTGTGTAGATAAAGCGACCTCTACAGTGAAAGACAAGAGTTAAGAACAGTATTTTCAGATAAACTGACACAAGAGCATATGAAGTTAGTACACAAAGTCCATGCTGAATATAATATGATCTGATTTAAAATTTTCCTAGAGGCAAGGTTTTAATAACACTTAAAAAGGCCTGACAGTTCCCTGTCATGGTATGTCCATGTTATTAAGTTGTGTCTTGCTCATAAAACAATCCAAACTGGAAAACACATGGTGGACAAAGCCAAGGACAACAGCAGAAATCAGTGTGGAGCCTTGGTTTGATTATGCATTGAGATGTGTCTCCTAAGAACCTGCACTAGCTTTGACGAGTCACATCTTCACACAATTCATGTTCACCATGCTGAAATATGAAGAAATAAATACCAGGCAAATGGAAGCTAGGCAAGGAGGAAGTAACACCAACAAGAGCATCACTAGGACAAATTTCCCAAGTCACTTCCAGCACTGAACACCAGAGTTGCAGCAAGTGAGAGACAAGATGACGATCTGTGAAAAACTTCTGTCACTATGTCAAGTGAATGCCGTGGGATCACTTCATGCTTGCATTGCAGTCAGTATTCAGGCAAATTCTGGGTTCAGCAACAAACCTGCTGTCCTCCTAGTCCACACATTATTTAGATCCCCCCATCTGACCTTAGCCTGCTACTATTCTTCTATTAATTCTTTTCCGGGAAGTTCTTTGTAGTTACGGACTGACTTTTACATACTCTCAACTCAGTTCTCCATTCTTCTGCTGATTCTGTTGTTTCACACAATTCTCATCTTGTTACTATATTTCCCAGTCTTCTCTTTTTCCTCTGTGCACTTGAACTCTGTATTGTACATACAACTGGGTTTGCTTTCACAATCTTTTCTTAGGATATTATGATGCTAAACATTTTTACTCTTCCAGATTGGTATTTGAAAAATCTTCCATTATGCAGTCTTGTATTTTTCCTGGCAAACTGACCAAACTTCTTAAGATTTTGCTACGTTTGGCCCAATCAGTCAGAACAAAAACCTGACCTTGCTCCTTCTGTTATCTTAGCTAGTTAACTCAGATAGCTAGTTACATAGTTCATTTCATTAATAGTCCATCAGTCTGGTTCTTTTCTAAAGTTTCTCACATCTGTTCTGATAGGTTAGAGTAACACTTGAGACCCTGAAATGTACTTTGTCTTCCTTGAAAGTACATCCCTTTCACAAATATTTAGCATTTCCATCTGCTTTCAGTCACAAAATCTTTTATGAAAAAACAAAATCCTTAAAACAACCACGGACCTTAAGCATTATCCCATTTTGAAAGGCATCATAAATTTCATGAGCATAATGACAGATCTCAAGACAGCTTGAATTAGTCCGCTGACCACTCCATGATGCTATGCCCAGATTATGTAGGACATGTTTAAAGATAATAAGTTGTATAGCCTGAAATGGGATAGTAGAATCCTCTAACTAACTATCCCTAAAAATGGTGAAGAATCATTTCAGAATTCAAAATGAATGGAGCATGCAATTTCCCCCTCTCATTCACACTGAAGTTTTGTCTTGAAAATTCAAGCAACTTTCAAGTACCCTGTACTGTCTGCTCCACAGAGATATGGTATATGATTCAAGGACAACTAGAAGGCAGCAGAAGTCCAAGCCTTTTTGAAATCCTATATTAAATGAGCAAATTAATGTGTGCTTTGCTGAATGCAGAGTAATAATCCCTACTGCAGTACAATATCTCAAGCACTGGGATGCTTTCTCACACATCTTTATTCTCTTCTTTCCAGTTACCAGAATGGGCTATATAGTACCTATACTGTCAATGATTGGCGGTAGCAATGAGAGCGAAAAAAAGAGAGGAGATGATAAATGCTTAGCCAAATTTTCTGCACATAGAATAGGTAGACTACTTACTTTTAAAAGTCAGCTACAAAAAAAGTTGACACTAAAGGGATGAGACTAGGAAGATGGATATAACTCTTCAATAACAAGTGGACTGGCATGACCCTGGCAGCGTCAAGCTCCCTACAGTAGCTCTTTCTCTATCATTTTGGATATCACTTATTTTAATAACACATTTACTGATGAGACTAAAACTAATGTAGCATGAAGAGAAAGATGGAATAGAAGGCATCTTATTTGTCAATACATCGTCACTGTCACCCAGCTTTGGTAATGAGGTGCAATATGAACAGCAGTCTGGTTTTCAGAAACACCATTCACCAGCAAATCACTTAGTTTTCAATTGCCAGTGTGAGAGATCAGAACTACTGAAAAAAAAATTTGTTGTTTGTTGCCTTTTTTGTCCCCTAACCGGTATGTTTGTGGCAAATAATCTATTTGAGATGAGTAGTAATGTATCCAATTCCAATGATTCTACCATTATATTTATATTTTTGGGTGTTTTCCTTATAGCAGAGATAATGCTAATACCTCTACTTTCAGTGTTTTAAAAAGCATAAACTCTCCAATTGTAAAGAAGAGTTTGAAAATAGACCCTTCCCATAAAGCTTAAACAAGACAAGACAGGACAATGCTTTGTCTCATGTCTTGAGACCAAGGGGATTTGATATGTGAGTTGTTTTTTTAATCTGAGATCAGGAAAAAAATTGTAGATTGTTTTACTAAACTATAAAGTAATAATAATAATAATCAAAATCTTAGACAAAAGTTATTCTGTTGCTGCTCCTGAAGAGAGATTAACTTCCATTTCCCAGGGATTACTAGTTTAATAGTCTTTAATAACCTGCAATTGTCAGACAAACATGTTTTATTCCTTCACTTCAATAACAGCTCAAAAATGCCAAAAAACATTTGCATTTATCTTAAGTCAGCGAAGTAGATGGCAAGACCAGAAGGAGTTTTATCCATCAATAGCTCTGGTGCTTTCCAATTGTCTTAAATATTTCAACAAAGAGATACCTCAGTGTATTTCCCTAGCTACCAATGAGCTGCCAAAGGTCAATAACTTTAGCTTTAAAAACAGACTGATCTCTAAAGCTTTTCTTGCAGTTGAGAGATTAAGGCAGACTCTTATAAACATATTTATGAAATAAGAGCAAGAGACTTCAGCCTGGCAGTTTGGAATGTAACACCATTCTGTATCTATATTATTTTTGGGATTAGAAACTATTAATTCCTAAAATTGTGCTGTGGAGCATAAGTGGCAACAGCTGCAGCTATCTGTTTGCTGTCTTTCCACATGGGTTATTTTCTGTGCAAGATATGCATGAAGAACATAAATAAATGGGGTGCCATCTCTTTAGACAGGGCCTGGCAAATTTAAAATAAAAACCTAAAAAGCATGAACCATGTTTGCCTTAAAATTATTAACATAGGTGTTAATAAAAATGGCATCTTAAGGCAAGTCCTTGCACACTTCCTGTTTCTGTAATCCATTCTTCTTCCATGCACAAACTAATAAAATGCCTCTTCTTATTATGTCACTACTGTACATGAATCACTTCAAGCATAAAATACTAATCCCAGGCACAGGTCTTTGAGAGAATGATTGTACTGGCTAAAGGAAGAGAGAGAGGTTTCTGAATATAGCTCCAGTAATGCTTTCCAATCCCAAAGCCAAAATGCAACTATATGCAAGCCCATGGGTTTTCAATAGCGCAAAAAAAGAAAATCTTTGGACAAGCTGAGAGAATCAGGATGACACACACCATGTGTCCAATTCATATCGAACATATAAAGACCAACAACAAAAAAAAAAAACAACAAAAAAAACCCAAACAACAAACCCCACCCAAACCAAACCAAACAAAAAACAAACAAAAACACAACACAAAACTCAATTATTTGGGCTTCTTTTGTCTTTTACTTTTCACAAACCTTAACTTTTTAAATTACTTATTTGAAAGAGAATCTGAGAAAAGTAGAAGTTTTGATTCCTGCCCAGTGAAAAGAAAAAAAGAAAATCAGGTGAATGAACTCATCCCTTAAGCCTTCATAAGACTTTTATTGTTAAGAATTCTCATTGTTTATTTCACAAGTTCAGAATAATGCACTGTTAGCAAACCACTCACTCAAATATGTAACAAAATATTTCAATACAAGTATTTTAGTTATTCAATTACATGTCTGCTCTTCCTTTCCTTCTTGACATTACTACAAACCGTGTAAGAACAATGTTCCATGCCAGGGTCCTGATGCCTTTTGTGTACAGATGAGGGTCTTGGCTGGATCATGCTAATTTTCTCACATGGTCCACATTTCTCTGACAACTGAAACCATAAAGAAGAGGGGAGAAAATAGGTTGCCAATTCTGTCTCCTTCAGTTTAGTCCTAACCTCAGATTTACNGCAAGTCCTTGCACACTTCCTGTTTCTGTAATCCATTCTTCTTCCATGCACAAACTAATAAAATGCCTCTTCTTATTATGTCACTACTGTACATGAATCACTTCAAGCATAAAATACTAATCCCAGGCACAGGTCTTTGAGAGAATGATTGTACTGGCTAAAGGAAGAGAGAGAGGTTTCTGAATATAGCTCCAGTAATGCTTTCCAATCCCAAAGCCAAAATGCAACTATATGCAAGCCCATGGGTTTTCAATAGCGCAAAAAAAGAAAATCTTTGGACAAGCTGAGAGAATCAGGATGACACACACCATGTGTCCAATTCATATTGAACATATAAAGACCAACAACAAAAAAAAAAAAAACAACAAAAAAAAACCCCAAACAACAAACCCCACCCAAACCAAACCAAACAAAAAACAAACAAACAAAAACACAACACAAAACTCAATTATTTGGGCTTCTTTTGTCTTTTACTTTTCACAAACCTTAACTTTTTAAATTACTTATTTGAAAGAGAATCTGAGAAAAGTAGAAGTTTTGATTCCTGCCCAGTGAAAAGAAAAAAAGAAAATCAGGTGAATGAACTCATCCCTTAAGCCTTCATAAGACTTTTATTGTTAAGAATTCTCATTGTTTACTTCACAAGTTCAGAATAATGCACTGTTAGCAAACCACTCACTCAAATATGTAATAAAATATTTCAATACAAGTATTTTAGTTATTCAATTACATGTCTGCTCTTCCTTTCCTTCTTGACATTACTACAAACTGTATAAGAACAATGTTCCATGCCAGGGTCCTGATGCCTTTTGTGTACAGATGAGGGTCTTGGCTGGATCATGCTAATTTTCTCACATGGTCCACATTTCTCTGACAACTGAAACCATAAAGAAGAGGGGAGAAAATAGGTTGCCAATTCTGTCTCCTTCAGTTTAGTCCTAACCTCAGATTTACTGTTACAAGGAGACTCATGAAAGTCTTCTGACCTCCAAAAGATGACCACCCTCCACTTACTGTCATGGTAGGCCTAAGCAGGCCAAAATAGGCTTATATATGTCCTGGCTTGCCCAGACATGTTTTTTGCTCTTCCCCCTTCTGCTATGGGGAGAAGCAACTGTGGGAAAGAGGAAAAAGCACCTGGAGCCACTGAGTCTGAGGACTCCCAAACTTGTTTTGCATCCTGTGGTAAATAAGGTACACACAGTTGCCTTGTGCAAGGTCTGTGTTCTGCCTAAATCTGGGTAAAGCAAGCCTATGGCTTCACCTAATATGGTCAAGCTTGGCAAAGTGCCATCCTGATTGGTTAATCTATGTCCAAAGGCCCATTAGTCTTGAGCTGTACTGATAAGAAGGCATGAGAAGGTAGCACAGTGTGCTCTCTGCTGTTGTATTCATGTGCTGCTGCTGCTGGTGCTGCTGCCTCACTGCATCCTGAACTGCCTGGAAACTCCACGACCAGGAACAGGCTCTATATGCCTGCAGGCAATCGGGCTTCATAGCCAGCATGACATTGTGCCAAACCTGCACATGGCATTGCATCCTGCCTGCCCCTCTGCAAGGCTGCTGCTTAATCGGGAATCAAGAGGAACCAGGTCAGAGACTGTGTTAGACTTCCAGCTGCCTAAGAAGCGAGCCTGGGAAAAATCCAAAGCCTCTAACGGCTTTGAGACCACCGACAGCAATCCCTCCACGTGTTTTGGGTACTGTCTGATAATATTTTTGTGAACAAATACTTAAAGTCTCTTGTAATCACTAATTGCCTTCTGTCATAAGCAGAAAGGAGCTTCCTGCATCCATCTAGTGGATAAGCAGGATAACTAACTGCAAGCATTATGTTGACCACAAGAATTTCTCTTACAGTGTAATAGTTGCATTTGCTAGTTACCTCTTAAAGAGTTTCAGTTTTGCCTGTTCCCTGTGTGTATAAATCTCCAAACCGTGCATTTCAAACCTTGTAAATAAGTTTTCTGGTGAGATTTAATGTTAGTAAACAATTTCATAGTTATTAACAATCTTCGCCTGGATATCAAAATTCATATCAATTATTAATTTTACATCATTTGTAACAACATACTTACATAGAGCTTCATTCAGAAGACTTCTAAATGTCTTACCTACTGGAATATCATTTTCTTATCTTGCAAGAATATTTTACAATTTGAGGCCTGAAAACTCATCTAAAGAGAACTTTTCAGAGTAGCCCATCTGCTGCCAATGGAGGGCTCACACGAGTAAAGGGTTATAGCATTATGCACAACAGCATGCACGTTTTTCAATAGGTATAACTTTGCTAGCCTGCAGTCATTCCTGATTATTCCTCTGTGGTGGCTTGATTCTGGATGGATATCAGGTGTCCACCACGGCCTCTATCACTCCTCCCCTTAGTTGGTCAGTGGGGAGAAAATACAACAAAAGTCTCATGAGTCCAGATAAGGATAGAGAAAGATCACTTACAATTACTCTCACAGACAGAACAGACTTGACTTAGGAAAATCAGTTTGTCACTAATCAAATCAGAGTATGATAATGAGAAATAAAATAAAATCTTATAAGACTCCTTCTTGGAGTCTTAGGCCAAAATAAGTCTGAATATGTCAGACCTATGAACATGGTTTGCCCAGACACGTTCCCCTGCTCCTCCTCCTTTACTGCTGGGGGAAGCAACTGCAGGAAAGTGAAACAAAAGCCCTGGTTTCACCTGGTGAAGCTTGTCAAAGTGCCATTCTGATTGGCTAATCTGTGTCCAAAGGCCCATCAGACTTGGGCTGTAAAAGGGATGAGCAGCTAACACAACAGGCTGCTGCCGCCATTGCTGCTTCTCCCTCATTGCACCCTGCCCGCCCCTCTGCAAGTCCAGGTCAGAGACTATGCTAGACTCCCAGCTTCCTAGGAAAAGAGCCTGGGAAAAATCCAAAGCCTCTAATGGCTTTGAAACCACTGACAGCAACTCCTCCATGTTCCTTTGATACTGTCTGATACTATAATTCAGCCCTGGAAATCCAGAGAGACTGCCTTGTGAGTAAACAGTCAAAAGCCTCTTAGCAAATCTTTAGCAAAATTCTTTAAATTCTTAAGTGAATCTGAATACCTTCTGTCTTAGCAGCAGAAAGGAGCCTCTCGAGTCCCCTGGTGAGCAACTGAAACTAAGAACCTCTTTCCAATTTTAAGTTTGTTACATTGTTGCTAGTTATGTTTCTTAAGTGTTCTAGATTCCCTGTTTATCTCCCTCTGTATAATGTTTTCATGACCGTGCAAAGAACCAATTATTATTAAAAATACTGGTTGGTAGCAAGTTTCTGAATAACAAAATTAATAAACTATATTAATTTTCAAGATACCATCTCACACTCAACCATTACATCCTAACACTCCCTTCTTTCCAGGTTTAACTTTCCTCCTGATTTCTCTATCTCCTCCTCCACAGTGGAGCAGGGGAACCAGTTACAAGAGTCATGGTCAGTTCATCATACATGGCTCCTGTTGCTCCTTTCTCCTCAGGGAGGGAACCCCTCACACTCTTCCCCTGCTGCAGTGCAGGGTCCTCCATGGGCTGCAGGTGGATATCTGCTCCACCATCAACCTCCATGGGAACAGCCTGCCTCATCACGCTCTTCATCATGGGCTGCATGGGAATCTCTGCTTGAAGTGCCTCCTCCCCTTCTTCACTGACCTTGGTGTCTGCAGAGTTGTTTCTCTCATGTATTGTCACTCTCCTCTCTGGACGCACTTGCTATTGTGCAGCAGCTCTTCCTTCTTTTTAAATATGTATTATCACAGAGGTGCTACCACTGGTACTGATGGGCTCAGCCTCGGCTAGCAGCAGGTCTGTCTTGGAGCTGGATGGATTGGCTCTGCTGGACATAGGAGAAGCTTATAGTAGCTTCTCACAGAAGTCACACCTGTAGTCCTCCCACCAGCAAAACCTTACCAAACACACTCTGTGGAGTATGCCAGGCAATTTTTCTCATTTCATTGCCTACAGTCTCAAAATCCATCTGTATATTTATTTTACTCTTTCTTCTTTTGTAAGGGATTCTTTCCATCTTTCCCCTTTCCATTTCTATATATTCTCTGCTTTTTTACTCTGGAGGTAATACACTACAGTCTCAGGATAGTTTGTGGTATAATAGTTGTGGTCTTACCTCTGGACTGTGAAGTGGTGCTTTGCACACGCAGGCCACAGAAGACCACATAATAAAAAGAAATCAAATGTTGCTCGGCAATACAGATAAGCTTACATTGAGGAGACGTGCTGCTGGAACAAAACCGACCACTTGTGCACGTGATTTCTTCAGTACTGGGTGGGAATGATGTCCAATTATAGGCTCTTCTTCAAAATAAATTAGAACATCAATGGGGGTATCAACTAATTATCTCTTAGGAAAGGGGTTTTAATTTGATGTTAATAAGGGTAAAGGAATATTGCTGTCCATCATTTATATATAAAATCATGCCATAAGCCCTTCAGTATCAAAATACTAGGAAGTACTTAAATAGTAGTCATGGTCCCATACAGTAACCTTGCTACCTTTTCCCTCTTGGAATGACGTACGGAAAAATGCCAAAGCTGCACCACAGGATTAATTACAGACTTACCATGGAATTCTAAAACCACAATACTTAGGCATCTAAGCAAGAGCAGCTCTCTAATAGATTTAATCAACTGCTGGGTAAACCCTCAGACTAGTAGATGTGATGTAAAAAGAGAGATCAATAAATTTGAGTAGGCTGCAATGCCATTAATGCCATTCACGAGGCTTTATTCTTGAGAAAAACAAAACAAAACCCAACAAAACAAGAAAAAGAAACCAATACAAAACAACTAAAACAAAACCCAAACCAACCAAATGAACAAAAAAACCCAAAACAAGACCAAACACCACTGACCTATTACATGTATTCTTACAGAACATTCTAAATAAGTTGTTCACATATTTTTAAAAATAATATTTAAAAGTAATAGAAATCATGCTTACTTTATATTGAAGACTAAAAATAAGTAGTTTTAACCTACTAAAGGTGATCTTCCTTGCCAGAAGGACTCCTACCAGGAAATATAAGGGTAGCTTATCTGAAGGTTTTCTAACTGTTAGATAATATAAATGTCATTCCCTACTGTTGGCACCAGGCTGCTATTTAGCTCTCAGTACACAGAAGAGGGAGTGCCCTTTCCTAAATTTGTGTAAATGTCTCAGGCTATTACCTTGTTCTCTCGCATAGTACATTGTTTTACAGCAAACACAAAAAAGCATGCTAGCACAGCCAAACTGTTTTAAAACCTCAACAAACTTGCTGTCAATTAGCAAGAATTTGGTTACTTTGATAATCACATCACAGAAAGGATATTCACAGAAATTCAATCACTCAAAAAATCAGTAGTATCCCACCATCTAGGCAGACACAGATAAAGCAATTCTGGACTACAGAAAGGTTAATTTTCTCTTCCTCTCATCATCTAATTCTCTCCCTCAAGAAAGGGAGGTAGAACTAGGCCATTTTCTCCTCTAACATGCTAAAGCTTTCAAATAGCTTCCAGGCATTTTAGAAGTAGTTGAACAGTATTTGCTTGCCACTTTCAATTAAACATGATACAGCATTGTGATGTCACTAGGATCTACTAATAGGAAGAGTTTATTTAAGAGACTGTTCAAACTCCAAAGAACAAACTATTCACAGAGGTCTGCATTTTATGGGTAAACACTGAGGCACTTTATAGAGACAAGAACAGGGAGAGCAACATAAACTTCTACCTCCTCTGTCTTTAAACTCTCCCATCATTTGGTGAAACCAGATAATTTACTGCATATGGCCAAAATGACTGACTTGTGGGATTCTATAAAATTACTTCTAGCTTTGTGCACCTCCTTAGAGATAATAGGAAGCAAAATTATTTACACGTATTTAAGCCTATACCAGCAGCTTCACTGAACCAGGTTCATTTCTCTATATGCTTTGGTTAAATGAAAGTCTTTCTAGTTGTCCTCTTCCATTTTAATATTATGTTTTCAACTATTTCTACATATAATGGCCCGAGCGGAACAATAGCTGCAAAATCCACCTTTTTTCCTGGGCATCTCAAAGGGAGGCAGAGTGAGCAGCTTCGAGGTGGCAGGGCAAGGTTAAGAAAGTAAGTAAAAAAGGAAAGAGAGAGTAGAAGGAATGGAAAGGCTTGATTAACTAGAAAGCAGCAGTCAGGGGAAAGGGTTCTCAGAAGTCCACATATTTTAAACCAAGGGATGCAATTGACTCTATCTGTGAGAGACCTGAATTCCAGTTCCAAATAGGTACTTTTTAAAATACGTTAAGGTGACTTACTAGACTCAAATATGGATACTTTACAAAGTTGTTACTTTAACTGGATATTTATCAAGTCTGTCTATACAGTTTGGCCCCAGCATCACATACCTTGATCTATTGAACTCTACTGCTTTGACTTGCAAGGCATTTCAGGATTAAGGGAACTGCAACATTATGAAGACCAAATAGCAAAACACATCTCAAAAATCTTCTTGCTCAACCCCAGATAAAAGGTCTGATCAGCTCCTTCCTTTTCCAAATATGACCTTCAATAATTTAAAGAATTGGAGGCCAAAAATAACTCTGAATTTTTCAAATGCACAAGGACTGGAAAACATTTGCATGAAAAGTGATGATAAAATAAAGCCCAGCAATCTCATTTATATATAAAAAAAAAAAAAAAGAAATATCTCACACAGTTGTACTCAAAATGCAGACGATTATCACAACAAAGTCACATCTCCCCAGGTACACAGTTTGTTTACTTTAAGTATATAACTCAGAGACTGAAGGAAAGAGGAATCAATCTCACTTTTATTATTGATTGTGCCTGCTTCTTTCTAATCAGGTTCCCTGCCTGTTTTGCACCCATGAAGATGCAATGATGTCTAAGTAACAAACAACTCAGAGAAATACTGCTTCTTTAAAATTAAGATTCCTCCAGACTTTTTTTTTTTTTTTCCCCTCTTTAATGTCATGGAAGCCTTTGTATTGCTGCCAGGCTTTAAACATCATTGATTTACAAAACCTTGGTTTTTATATTAGATTGACTTGACACTGTCTCACATAACGAGTAAAATTTAAAAAGCAGCAATAGATTATACTCTTGGCATGGAGACTCAAGCTTGACTGGAAGTTGGAAAGAGAGAGGTGCACCCCTTCCACACAACCATGGCCTCTCAGTGTGCTCAGCATGCCTTTCTACTCAGAAAAGCCAGTAAGTACATGCTACCCAGTGTATGCAGCTATTGTCATTTCTCCTTTGCAGAGGTAAAATTCTGCAGTGTCTTCTGCATTGATTGGTAACACAGTGCTCACACTGAAGCAACTAAAGCCTGTAGAACTTTCAAATCTGCTAAGGACCAAACATTAACTCTAAGCATGGGTCTCAGATGGACATGGACAGGTCTGAAGTTCTCTGGACACTGGACAACTGAAGCAATTCAGGACAGTAATCCTATCTGCTAAAAGGGTTTGAGAGACAACAGAAAGCTGGAATCCAAGAAGACATTTACAAAGTATTTATTCAGACAATGTATCTGAAAGTTTTATTCTCCCAAAACTTTTGGATTTTTATTTTTATCCTGATGCATCTTTTTTGAGATCAAAACTCAGGTTTTGTTCAGTTTTGACTTCTAGATACCTTCGTATGCTGAACTGCATTCAACGAAATTAAGCTCATGTACAGAACAGTTAGTGTTAAAATACCTTGTTTCATTCAGCTGTATCAGAATGTTTGTCCCAGCTTTTACTTTTGGTTTATATTATTTCTCTTTTTTTGATAACTCTCAAGCTTCCTTATCTCCAAAGATTAACACATCTCTTGTGATATGATGGTATCCCAAAGGAGATAATTTAATTACCTGCAATTCTGCTCTTTTTTGAGATTTAGTTAATGAGCTCCTCTTTTTCACTCACAGCTCCTCTAAACTAAAATAAAAGTGTTTAAGTAGGTAGTTTTAGTCACGATGTTTTGATTTCAGAACTGATTTTGTGGGGGGTGTAGTGGTTCTGTTCAGCTGTTTTTCTTTTAGTATTAATTGTAGATAATCTACTGTGAAAAAGTCACACAATTTATCATAGTTTCTGCCTGTGGCATTTCCCTTTAGCCCAAGGATAAATCTTTCTAACTCTGGCAAATGTCAGGAATGCTCCTGTGATACAGGTGATCCTGCAATAATAAAAATCAACAGCTAAAAGTAGACCTCATTGTAGACATTCATTATGATACTTACAGCCTGTTGTACATTTTCACCTTACACTTATTTAACAAAGGCTATATATGTTAGTATTCTCTGTATCACTCTGATCAAAACCAGAAGACCATCCTAAGTTATGCTATGTTATATATGTAATCATTATTACAGTAAAGCTAAATGCAGGCGTTATCATACTGAAATCATATCTAAAACAGAAAATAGGTGCTGGTATTTTATACCACGACAAGGATTGGCACCACAGCAAATACAGAAGAAAGATGAAGTTTTTAATCATGCCTAGATTCTTATATGTTAGAATACAACAATCAATTAACTACATGTTTATTAAAACATCTCAGCGGTCTGCAACACATCTCACCTCTTCCAGAATCAGAGCCTTCATCTCGCCATCCCAATAACTACTAGCTGCACTGCTTTTTCAGTTTCCCATTATTTGCAATGATTTTGTTGAAGTTAACTACTGCAAATTTTCCAAAGTATAAAGTTTGCACCATCTGGAACACGCTGAAAAAAGCTTCAGTGCACATGGACATTATGAGGTCAGAGAGCATACATAGTGCCAGGCTCAGGAACACAGAAAATTAACACCTGTCACCCTGACAGTACCTTAGTGCATTTACTTTTACTTTCTAGTACACTTTCTGCTGGCCAGACATATAATTCCTGGTTAGTTTCCTGAAAATTACATTAAAACAGCTACACTAACATGTTTTTTTTTTTCATTTTCCTGCCCCTCTCAAACAAGCAAAAAAAGATCTAAAGCTTTCCTTCGGAAAAAGAGAGCCATCCCAAATGTTTCTCAGGACAATCATCAATCATGTCAATCACTGTCCTGAACCCAAGAAGGAATTACTCCTTATTTTGTTTATTTCACATGCCTTAGAAAATACTGCCTTTGTCTCTGTATCAAGGAAACTTATTTACAGTTGCAGCTCTGTTGGTTTCTCTCACAACTATGTCAACAGTTTAGATATGAAAAGAGTATCTGAGCCCTCTACTTTGTCACTAACACACACTTTTTCAAGAACACAGACTATGGAAACAAAGCTTTGCATAGAAAAGCTTTCTTTGATTTTTGTCATCTTTGAGCCAGTGCTTAGCCATCATCATATTTTTAGATGTGTCACCAGATCCTTCTGAAGTAAGGAAATCAACTGCATTCTCTCAGTTATTACGTGTGCAATGTGTTGACTTCAGTATAGAAAACCACCCTGCCAAAACAACTCCAAAGAGACTATGCAAATCATTTTTAGTAACACTATTCACCATAAAACATCAAAACACTGTCTGAAGGCATCTGTGAGATGAACAATAATTTTGTTCTGGTCAGGCTAATATCTAGGCTTCAGTATAAAATCACAGCTGTAAGAGCAAGATGAGAAATAGATTATGCAACAAGAAGTTTCAGAAGTCTCTATATTCTGCCATAGACTGGAGAAAATTTGTATTTTTTTTCCCATAACATTATTTATCAGAAGGGCACAGTTCCTGTCCAGGCTAATTTTAGAAGCACAGGCTTTACACTTCTTATTTCATGGCAATAAAGGTATGAGGACAGTTCCCAGTTCTGGAAATCCATCAAAAATTAGAGAAACTGATGATTGCTTAAAGGATCTGCTTTTTTTCATGGTGGTCAAGTACTTCAGGGATAGCTTCTTTAGAACTGGAATATCACTGAAACTCCAAATGTATTTAAGGATGTCACATAACTCAACTTCCCAATTAAGAAAAATGGATATTGCACAAAGTGTACTGAATCTTGTGAGAATTCAGTCACAAGATTTACTTCATAGCACATATGGCTTAAGTGTGCTTCCAGGCTTGGTTTATGTTTTACCCTGAGCTTTGATATCACCACCAGAGCATCCTGAAATGCTCTTTTGATTTACCAGCCACTTCAACACTACAAATCCCCACCAAATATATGCTTTCTTGAGTTATACTCTAGTCCAACCCCACCAAAAAATATTAACCCTAAGAGCACTCGGAACCTCTTTGCTATACTGTCATTGCATGACTTGCCTTCATGGAAGTTGTACACACATAGTTGCATAGTGTCAACATGTAAGATCTTCCCTCCTCCCACAGCAGACCACCATCAGTCCATTCTGAGCATTAAGCAGAAAGCCCCTGTTGCTGATTCTCTCGGTATTCCAAGCACATATTCACATAAAATACAGACTCACTTCCTTACCAGCACATGTTGTCTATCTTCTCAAGAAACAGCATTCTGCAGTTAGAAAAGGCCAGGTTCAGTTCCCAGGAAGACCAACCACTCTCTGTATGACCTCAAGGAAGTCACTTATCTGAAAATGGCTAATGGTTCTAAAGTGTCAAATCTGGCATTTGTTTACTGTAGTTCTCAGAAACACAGTTAAGGTCTCTAGCATATAGGCAGGAGAAGGATGCAGCAGCTCTACAGAAAAGGATATAAAGTCCTGGGTGCCTTAAGGCAGGCCCTCCAAAATCAGCAGCTGTTTTGAGGCCTTGAATCTCTTTGTCATTCTCCTCCATGTATAGAATGGGGACAAGAATATTTTTCTCCTGCCCAGGGATTGTGTGGATAAATACATTCCTGTTTGTGAGGCACTCAGATAAGATAGCTAAAGGAGCTATGTAAGTTGATAGATTCCTTGATCTTAAGGAACAGTAGTCTTGAAAGAAGCAGCTTGACTGAGTTATAAATGTCCATATTATTCACAATATGAAACTGCCAAAAGATAAAAAACATTCTAATGATATTTGAGAGCAGGAACTCCCCTTCCCCCCCATACTTTGAGGACTCTGTCCCTTTGGAGATGGTATGTCTTTCAGTGAGGAGGATTCCCTATTGTTTTCTTCCCTATTCTTTATAATGTAAATGTAACCTCATTTATTTATTTATTTAGTCTCCCAGGCCTCTTTTCATCTGGCAAGATGGCGAGGGAGGGGGGTGGAGGGAAGAGGAGCTGGAGGAGGGGGGCTATTTAATAATGTCCTATTAATCGCAGTGCACTATCAGCAGACTCTAACCCTGTTACAATTCTTTGATTGCTTTTTAGGGATTAGAGCAAACTTCATTGTCATCCATTGCATTGCAAATGGGTAAATTTGAGTGATATGTACACAAAATATAGATAGGTAGATAGCGCATCGGTATATGTGCAGAGTATATACATGGATTTATATAGCTTGTACACACACACACACACACACACATAAAAATAAGCTACATCTCCCTCTATGCCATACGAGAAAAATCAAATCAAGGCACGGAAAAACTGAAAAAACCCTACATGTATCATTCACCTGATTTCAATTGTGACTCCCTTTGAACCTCGGCCAAATCATTTTGTACAT
Source organism: Ramphastos sulfuratus (assembly GCA_013399055.1). Lineage (NCBI taxonomy): Eukaryota > Metazoa > Chordata > Aves > Piciformes > Ramphastidae > Ramphastos > Ramphastos sulfuratus. The sequence continues at coordinate 273,619 of WBNM01040198.1, forward strand.
TAAAAATTGGTCAGGGATGATAAGATTCCATTTTCATGGTTGGTAATGCAGAACCGGTGAAAGAATACAATTACAGACCCCTGAGTAAACTCTGCGAATGTCAACTTGATGTAAATGATCAAGTGTCGACAAAGGGCTGGCGGGAGGGGGGGCAGGCAGAGATGGAGAGAAAAGAGAGAAGGAGAAGGAGAGACAGAAAAATAAGGCTTCAACTTCTTCAACAACCTCCCACCCAGTGATGTGCCAGCACCTTCCTGGTCCCAGCCCTTTGGGACTCGACCTTTCTGAGCCAACACAGAGCCCTATATCTCCCACAGCTGCCACAGCCATTGCCCTAGGCTAGGACCTCCATGCCATGCTGGAGTTGTGACGCGAGTGATCTGCCCCTGCCAACAGCAAGCCAACAAAAGCAAGCAGCTAGCACAAAGATTCCTGCAAAACAATAGTATGCTGCCACATGAATCCCGCAAGAGCCCAACACCCAGGGTTTGCATTGAGGGACGGTCAGACCCCGACCTCTACACTGAGCAGTTGCATGGCTGCAGGTGCAAGAGCCTCTGGGGTCACCCTCGAGCCCTCCCGGCTGCTTTCCCGCTTCTGCCCCACCGTTGCCCAGGCTCCAGGCAGTCCTGCTTGCTCCTCTCCGCCTTCCCTGTGAGCACCAAGTTGATGCCATAGCAACTTCTCTTTTTATATTGAGCTGACATAGGAATCTGACAAAAAGATGCTGTGACCAAGCAGACATACAGAGGCTTAGGGAGTGAAAAAGAGGCAAAGGTGCTCAATACTCATTAGGGAGATCAATGGTTTGAATGTTTCCAAGCACAACTTTCCTTACACCTCATGATTCCCCAAGGAAGCTGATAAATAGCTTCACTTACAGACAGGTAAACTGAGGTGTATAGAAGTGAAGGCATTTAAGACTGTCCCCAAATGAGTCTTGAGCTGAGGACTGAATGCTGAGCCTCTGTCTCTTTCAGCTTCATGCTGACTGCTAGATCATGTTGACTCTTGGCAATAAGGAGATAGTTCATATCCAGGTCATGGCCAAACCTGATTCCACATTGCAGTGTGGAGAACGAGACTGCAAAGAACTTCTGGGAGAAGAAACATATCCAAAAGCCTTTTGCCATTCATGAGCTGAAAACAGGAGCGATATTTCCATTTATTTTAGAATTATCACCTGAGCTGATTAAAGCAGTTATCAACTTCAGTTGTTCTTTACATGTCGTTTCTGTTTCAAATTTCCAATGTTTCTTCTGTGCACACTGCATAAATTATTGAAATATTATTTTATCTATCCATCCCCCTGTGACAGAAATAGGTTCTCTGAAAGCAAATCTGGCCCTAACCAGTTTTGTTTGTCTTGGTTTCTCTCCTTAATATTGCCACTGCTTTTGAGTTAGTGAACAAGCAACACTACTTTGCTTTTGTGCAGAACAAAAAGCACTGTGGGCCGATAAAGACAGGGTGCTAAATTAAAGATCGTTCCAAAATGCATCATTGGTGGCTAGGAAACAATAGCATTGTAAAACCTTTAGCAAGCTGGCTGGGAAAAGGAGGCTACATGCTGAAGTTAGACAGGACGAGTTTTGTCTAGACCACAGTAGCCCTGCTTCCTACTGAGCCTTAACCTCAGTATGAAACTTGCTTGGTTCACAACTAGCTCCAGAATTGGCCATCAAGAATATGAGCTAGTGAAGCAAGCAAGCCCCAGGGTGCCAATATATGGGCTTAGGTTTATATCTTATATAAAAATGGCATAACAGTATTGTCCTTTCCCAGCCTGTACTCAATTCTTTTTATACACTAATACATCAATAAAACTCGATCACCCTACCAAAACACTGTTACAGAAGTATCCACTTAAAATGTTGCTTTTTTTTTCTCCTTTTGAGTGCTGTGTATGCTTTCCTAATTATAAGCAAAATAAAATTAAGTGGTGGCACGCACACAATATCCCACTAAAAGCAAATAACATAATCAAGTTTGATGCAAACATGATGCAACTTACTTGGTAAGGGGTTTAAAATCTAGCTAAATACCTGTACTTTAAAATTAGCTCTGCTCAAAATATCTCCAGCAATATTATTAAAGAGTCAAGTGATATTCTGAATGCTAGCAGGACTGTTCTGGTTTTGAAGCACAGTTTCAAATAAAATGAATTTTAAACAGTTCAAAACGTTGCAATTTCTCACCTGCACATATGGCTTATGACAAATTTGAATACTGAGTGTTATCTGAATCTTAAACTCTGAACCAGTGTACACAAATACAGTTTGGGGGGTTGGGCACTGCAGTCAAATCTATTTGCTTCTCAGGCTAAAATTATTTGAACAGTTATTATTTTTTTTTTCTCCCTTTCCCTCCCTTAATTCTACATTCACGGCTGTCCTAAATGACACAAAATTATATATTGAATTTTCCCCCCACGTCACAATAAAATAAACTGGACTGAGCCCATTAGCCAGGAGAGTTAAGTCAATGCACATCATCCTTTTGACGAACTTTACTGCATGCTGTCAATCTTCACAGATCATTACAGAAATTTAAATATAGTTTGTCTTTACTGAATGCAAGAAAATGAAAGCATTTTTTTCTATGTCCTACTCATATAATGAGCAAGATCTCAGTTAACATGGATGAAATCTACACGGCATTCTTATAAAATAAAGCATAATCTATTTCAGCAAATGCAGAAATGACCATTTTTATCTAGCATTGCTGAAGCATTCTAGTTTTGACATAAAAAAGCCGCAGCTCTAATATTAGACTTAAATAGTGCAAATTACAGCACATGTTAAATAACTATTCCCTTGTGTATTTATAGCTTTAGGTTCTGAACTTGCTGCCTTGCATATTTTTCACTGTTTCTTTAAAAAGTTTTCAGTCCCCTCACTGATATTTTATTATTAATAATGATTTGCATATAGCTATTGTTGTCACATTGAGGATGATTTACAAACATTGTTTTATGAATAAATGTGGAAGGTTTTATTCTGTTAGAACACACAGTGGATAATTTTTTTAATAAATGGTCTCATAAATGGTTACACAACTAAAAACCAGATTTTTCCTTTTTAGGTTTTTAAAAATACAAATGCTTAATATGGAAATCAAAACAAAAGTAAAAATTATCTGCACCAAGAATGAGGAAATCATAGAATTGTAGAATGCATCCAGCTGGAAGGGACCCTCTAAGGTCATCTTGTCCAATCCCCCTGCAGTGAGCAGGGACATCTTTTACTAGATCAGGTTGCTCTGGGCCCCATCAAATTTGACCTTGAATGTTTCTAAGCATGGGGCCTCCACTATCTCTATAGGCAACCTGCTCCAGTATTTCACTACCCTCATTTTAGAGAACTTCCTTCTAAATCTAAATTGGCCTCCTCTAGTTTAAAACCACTGCCCTTTGTGCTATCACTACGTGGCTCTGTAAACAGTTCCTCCCCAACTTTCTTGTAGGTCCCCTTCATGTACTGAAATGCTGTGACAAGATCTAACTGAATCACAGAATCACAGAATTAATCAGGTTGGAAAAGACCTACAGGATCATCAAGTCCAACCTATCACCTAACCTTTCTAATTAATTAAACCATGGCCATAAGAGCCTCATCCAGTCTCCTCTTAAACACCTCCAGAGATGGTGACTCCACCACCTCTCCAGGTAGTCCATTCCAATGGGCAATCACTCTTTCTGTGAAGAACTACTTCCTAACATCCAGCCTAAACCTGCCCTGGTGCAGTTTGAGACTGCGTCTTCTTGTTATGTCACTGGGTCACTGGGTGCCTGGGAGAAGANCTTAATTCTACATTCACGGCTGTCCTAAATGACACAAAATTATATATTGAATTTTCCCCCCACGTCACAATAAAATAAACTGGACTGAGCCCATTAGCCAGGAGAGTTAAGTCAATGCACATCATCCTTTTGACGAACTTTACTGCATGCTGTCAATCTTCACAGATCATTACAGAAATTTAAATATAGTTTGTCTTTACTGAATGCAAGAAAATGAAAGCATTTTTTTCTATGTCCTACTCATATAATGAGCAAGATCTCAGTTAACATGGATGAAATCTACACGGCATTCTTATAAAATAAAGCATAATCTATTTCAGCAAATGCAGAAATGACCATTTTTATCTAGCATTGCTGAAGCATTCTAGTTTTGACATAAAAAAGCCGCAGCTCTAATATTAGACTTAAATAGTGCAAATTACAGCACATGTTAAATAACTATTCCCTTGTGTATTTATAGCTTTAGGTTCTGAACTTGCTGCCTTGCATATTTTTCACTGTTTCTTTAAAAAGTTTTCAGTCCCCTCACTGATATTTTATTATTAATAATGATTTGCATATAGCTATTGTTGTCACATTGAGGATGATTTACAAACATTGTTTTATGAATAAATGTGGAAGGTTTTATTCTGTTAGAACACACAGTGGATAATTTTTTTAATAAATGGTCTCATAAATGGTTACACAACTAAAAACCAGATTTTTCCTTTTTAGGTTTTTAAAAGTACAAATGCTTAATATGGAAATCAAAACAAAAGTAAAAATTATCTGCACCAAGAATGAGGAAATCATAGAATCGTAGAATGCATCCAGCTGGAAGGGACCCTCTAAGGTCATCTTGTCCAATCCCCCTGCAGTGAGCAGGGACATCTTTTACTAGATCAGGTTGCTCTGGGCCCCATCAAATTTGACCTTGAATGTTTCTAAGCATGGGGCCTCCACTATCTCTATAGGCAACCTGCTCCAGTATTTCACTACCCTCATTTTAGAGAACTTCCTTCTAAATCTAAATTGGCCTCCTCTAGTTTAAAACCACTGCCCTTTGTGCTATCACTACGTGGCTCTGTAAACAGTTCCTCCCCAACTTTCTTGTAGGTCCCCTTCATGTACTGAAATGCTGTGACAAGATCTAACTGAATCACAGAATCACAGAATTAATCAGGTTGGAAAAGACCTACAGGATCATCAAGTCCAACCTATCACCTAACCTTTCTAATTAATTAAACCATGGCCATAAGAGCCTCATCCAGTCTCCTCTTAAACACCTCCAGAGATGGTGACTCCACCACCTCTCCAGGTAGTCCATTCCAATGGGCAATCACTCTTTCTGTGAAGAACTACTTCCTAACATCCAGCCTAAACCTGCCCTGGTGCAGTTTGAGACTGCGTCTTCTTGTTATGTCACTGGGTCACTGGGTGCCTGGGAGAAGAGACCAACCCTCAACTGGCAACAACCTTCCTTCAGGTAGTTGTAGACAGCTTCCTCTTCTCCATCTCCCCCAGCTGCTCCTCATAGGGTTGTGCTCCAGCCCCCTCACCAGCCTTTTTGCCCTTCTCTGGACACGCACCTCAACATCTTTTTTAAATTGAGGGACCAGAACTGGACACTACTCAAGGCATGCCCTAACCAGCACTGAGTACAGGGGNAGCATGGGGCCTCCACTATCTCTATAGGCAACCTGCTCCAGTATTTCACTACCCTCATTTTAGAGAACTTCCTTCTAAATCTAAATTGGCCTCCTCTAGTTTAAAACCACTGCCCTTTGTGCTATCACTACGTGGCTCTGTAAACAGTTCCTCCCCAACTTTCTTGTAGGTCCCCTTCATGTACTGAAATGCTGTGACAAGATCTAACTGAATCACAGAATCACAGAATTAATCAGGTTGGAAAAGACCTACAGGATCATCAAGTCCAACCTATCACCTAACCTTTCTAATTAATTAAACCATGGCCATAAGAGCCTCATCCAGTCTCCTCTTAAACACCTCCAGAGATGGTGACTCCACCACCTCTCCAGGTAGTCCATTCCAATGGGCAATCACTCTTTCTGTGAAGAACTACTTCCTAACATCCAGCCTAAACCTGCCCTGGTGCAGTTTGAGACTGCGTCTTCTTGTTATGTCACTGGGTCACTGGGTGCCTGGGAGAAGAGACCAACCCTCAACTGGCAACAACCTTCCTTCAGGTAGTTGTAGACAGCTTCCTCTTCTCCATCTCCCCCAGCTGCTCCTCATAGGGTTGTGCTCCAGCCCCCTCACCAGCCTTTTTGCCCTTCTCTGGACACGCACCTCAACATCTTTTTTAAATTGAGGGACCAGAACTGGACACTACTCAAGGCATGCCCTAACCAGCACTGAGTACAGGGGAAGAATGACTTCCCTGGTCCTGCTGGCCACACTATTCCTGATACAGGCCAGGATGCCATTGGCCTTCTTGGCCACCTGGGCACACTGCTGGCTCATGTTCAGTTGGCTGTCAACCTGTACTCCTGGGTCCCTCTCTGCCTGGATGCTTTCCAGCCACTCTGTCCCCAGCCTGTAGCATTGCACGAGGATGTTGTGGCCAAAGTGCAGAACCCAGCACTTGGACTTGTTAAAACTCAAGGCACTGGACTGTGCTCATCTGTCCAGCTTCTACAGATCCCACCGCAGAGCCCTCCTGCCCTCTAACAGATTGACACATGCTCCCAACTTGTTGCTGTCTGTAAACTTACTAATGCTGGACTCAATCCCCTCAGCCAGATCATCGATGAAGATATTAAATAGGACTGGGCCCAGCACTGATCCCTGGGGCACACCACTAGTGACTGCCTGCCAACTGGATGTGGCACCATTCACCACCAGTCTCTGGGCCCGGCCCAGAGACTTTTCTTCTCCAGAATGAACAATCCCAACTCCCTCAGCCTGTCTTCACAGGAGAGGTGCTCCATCCAGCCCTCTGATCATCTTTGTGGTCCTCCTTTGAACCCACTGCAGCAGGTCCATGTCCATCTTATGTTGAAGACTCCAAAACTTGACACAGTATTCCAGGTAAGTTCTCACCAGACCAGAATGTCAGAATCATCTCTCCCTACCTGACATCAGCCCAGTTTGATTTGCCAATTATACCTTACCACAAATTTGAAAGTAGTTTAAATCCTTTTCATTTTGAACTATTGTGAGACACTTTCTTTAGGGAATACTAATATTTAATGACTTGTTCACCCTGCAACACAAACGTGCAACATCAAGAAGCAGTAGTCAGCATTTCCAAAGCAAAGCCTGGGAAATTTATCCAAGTCCATATAATAAAGGGTAGCCTTCCATACACAAGTTCTAATCTGTCATTTGCAAGGTGAATAAATCTCCAGACCCAATGGCTGGCCACCACTTCACAACGGACAGTAGAGGAAACCCCATTGCAGGTGTCGTGTCCAAGCCCTGGTTGGTTGGACTCAGCATTCTTCTCCAGGGCACCTTCAGATGTTATTTTACAGATTTGGTAGTGATTTTTCAGAGCTGTTTTTGTTTGTCCTTTACATATTCTAAATGACACAGATGAAAAAGGCACTTCTGAAAAAACAAAAGACCACTCAAGTTTGCACAGTTAATACTGTTTCTCTGTATTAAGCAAACTGATAGATCTAATCACTGAAGCTCTAGAAAATCAGCTCTCATGAGACTCCAAATATTCATTTGCTGTCATAGTACCTCATGGTCACTGCTGAAGATGGGATAAGGTGTTCTGGAATCAACTTGAAGTGTTTTCATATCTCCCACTTGTATTTGGACACAAGACTAACCTTTGACCAAGTTTACCTGCTGCTACAGAAGAAAATAACTTGTGTGCTCATGCTGCAGGGGAGAAGGAGCTTGTGCACCTGCTACATCTAGGAAAATAGCAAATAAAACCAGCAAGCAGTAGTTGCATACACAAGAAAAATTAGCTTCCTGCAGGTTGAAGCTTTAAAGATGTGGAAACACCTATAGAATAATGTGTAAAGTTTTGTTTGTTTGGGCGAAGACTATCTCAAGTGTCACAGACTTGTTAGGTATTCTGACTCTAGAAAGGTTAAAACGAATTTGACATTTTTCTAGAGCAACAAAGACCTGGGTTTTCCTCTCATCAATACCTCCATTTCAGAAGGAGCTTTTAAAATCTAGAAAAAAAAATTAATCAGTAATTGTAAAATTGTTTTGTAAGCTATACTAAAGATAGTTATAGAAGTTGTAGTTACAGAAGTGCATTTATGCATTATATATCTTGCAGATCTAAATACATTGTCTTCTACTTTTCTTTTGTAGAGAGAAGTTTCTCTCAGCCATTGTAGTAGGGGAGCAATTTTAATATGCACACCTCTGCAGGGAAATACAGGAGCAATATCATGAAGACTGAACAGGCGGGTTACATAACCTGCTGATCTTCTTTATTAACAGTTCTGGAGTCAGTTTTAAGTGGGAAATCATTCTGAATTTTTTTTATACATGAATATTGTACAATTATGAACTATTATTAAGAAAACTAGTAGATGAGGATCAGATGGGCTGTATGGAAGGATTCACAGAGTCACTTTCTCACCATCCACAAGCTCTAATGCTGTGGGGTTTGTTTTCATTCTAGTCTGAACCAGAAGTGTGCTTGTGAGATGTAATGCAAAATCTTGAGGGAAGAAACACTAGAACGATATGTCACCTCTCAAATAAAGGGAATATTCTGAGGGAATATAATGTACATAATTTCTACAAAAATGCTGGCTTATTTGGAACACCTACAGTAAAGCCACACAGTGAAGCACTTCTAAAAGTCAAACACAGAGGATTAAGGTATTGGGAAAGAAAACAGCCCATGAAAGAGTGGTCTACAGAGCCAAATCTCTAAATTAGGCTCACCTCACAGCCAATTCTGAAAAAACATCGCAGGTCAGGAAATAGTAATGAACGAGTTTAAGTGAATGTCAAACCCACTAACCCTTCTCCACAGGAGGAAAAAAAGGTAATTCATGAAATCATAAGTGGATTAAAGCAATCTGGGTACCTTGACACAGCTAAAGAAAAGCAGGCGAGAGTGTGCCCTTGAGCACTGGATCCCTGATAGTCTGTACTGCTTTATGATTATCCCACTTTTGGGTTACGTTTTAGATCTCCAGCTCATTTTCCAGGAAGAAACTATGGTCTGACTCAGAGAATAAACCCCTGCATGGACCATCACCAAAGGATATGTACAAGACTAACCCAAGTTTGTCACTCTATCTTATTAAGTCCTCCAGAAACATTCCAGCAAGATTCATTCTTCAAAAGCCTTTTCATACTGATTAGTCCTACCATTTTTTCTCCACCACAAGCACATAGAGACCTCTCCTTGATAGTCCACCACTTCCTTCTGTAGATACTCAAGAGAAAATAAATCATAACCTTTCTTACTAGGGCCATCAGTCAGTCCATGTGTGAGCAAATGCCCCCTCTCCAGATCTTTCCTAGGCCTTTCTAAGCCTCCCTCAGCAGAAAGCACTGTGGGTAAACATCTACTGCACCTGTTGAAACAACCAAGCACGGCAATTAACAGTGCAAGTTCATTACTTCCACCCTGTCCAACATGACAGAGACACAACCTCCATCAGAAAGTTTCTGCTCTTCAGCTGAAGGTGAACGAGGCTGGCTTTAAACTGCTTTCCTATCTTTAATGTCCATTGCTTCTAAGGCTGTGTCTTCACTCAAGAATTAAAACTTTTAAAACTTTAAATTAGTTCTCAAGTCACCCATGCTCAGTCAGTTGCATTGTCATACTGAAAGGTTACAAGCCAAACTAATACATGCACTAGTTCAGGACATGATATTGCTACTGTTTCCCCAAGAAATCAGCACAAGTATGAAAGGAAAGAGTATTTGATAGGATCTGCAACCTTCAAATACACTTCATTTTTTGCTTCAAAACAGCCTTCAGGTATCAGTGTAAAACCAGTCTTTTCTATATAGCTCATTGACAAAGGATGAGCAAAGAATTGTTGGAAGGAACTCTGGTGGTGATTTGTTACTGATTTTGATTAAATTCAGTATAGTCACATGGTTGCTGTTGCTTTTTTATCCATGGATAATTATGGAGTCTGCTCATTTTATGAGATGTATTTTTAAGAGTTTATCAGTGGCTTGGGATGAGTGCTCTTTTGTTTAGTGATGTATAAATTTGAATAATAATAAATAACAAAGTGAAGGAGAATGAGGGAAGGGAGGAGACTGAAGTCTAGGAATATGCCTTGCTATGTATGACTGCTGCATTTGATCACAGCATAGACGGTACAGCAGTGGGCATTACAGAAAGCCCTAATATAAATCAGATTAGATAAATATTAATTGCCATGTACTAACTGTGCACTTTACTGGAGTATAATGATATTTTCAGTGAAAGGCTCATGTTATCAGCGTGCACTTAATGATCAGTCACTTCCCTTTACACAGTTCTAATGTTCTGTCATGCAGACACCAGAAAACAAGACTGTGATGGTGTAGCATAACGCTGAGTTGCAGCAACATCATCTCTCCTCAGCGTTGCATTGTTAGCCTCACACTGTGGGGCACCACCGTGCTTTTCCATGGGGCAGAGCTACAGACACCCTCCAGGCCAACACTTCCCAGCCAAAAAGTCTGGGGTGCTCATTACTGCAGAGGTACTCAGTGACAGCACAGCAGCTGAACATTAGGCACCCCGTCCTTACTGAATTAATTGTGGTGATGAGGAACTTCATAACACTTTTGGATTACTGGTTGCATCACTTAAGCACTTGGCAAGGTTTTGCACTTGTCGTCCTAAAAAGACAGAGACAGGACTTCTCAGGCATTAAAAAAAGCATTCATAAAAAAATCAAAACCTGCATTCACCACAAAGTTAAATTAGGAAGGAAATTAGAGGTTAATCGCCATTGCTAAAATAACATTGACTTGATTGTTAAAATAATGTTAGCTTGGACAATTTTAAAGTACTAAAAATCTTCTTAATCATACAAAAATACAAAGCAATGAAGATATGCAAAAACGGAAAAAAAGTTTTAATGTATTATTTAACATTTAAGAAACCAGAAAGAACATCTCCCTTCTTCTGTCAAAATGTCATTAAACCAAAACATTCCTATGGAAAGCCTGATTTTGATAAAGCTGCAATTTCCACTGGTAAAAAATATCACCTAGGGAGGAATTTTGTAATTAGTATAAGGCAGTAACAAGGTGTTCACTTTTAGGCCACTGTGGTACATTTGAGATAAGTTTTATTTATTTTATGACGGTATGAGGCAAAGTGATCTTCGACTGTGCTGTAGTATCACTCAGCACAAATTGTGCAGTAATGAGACAATACATCAGGCATTTATTTGGGTTTTATTATGGACTTGTGCTGTGGGTTCATGCTTTGTACCAGAAGAGTGCAGGCCGGGGCAGCTATCGGTGCTGTTGCCTGCATTTGTCTGTGTTTTTTTTGTCTGTAGGTGGTCATGTCTGGTCTGGGGTGGGTGTACAGCTCTGGCAAGAGGCACGAGCACCACACTGTACAGTTGAGTACAGACAGCTTCTACTTTTATGTACAAACATGCAATGTGTTACCACACTTTGTGGCTGTGCTGAACGGCTATAATATATATTATGACAATGCTGTATTGTGCTCAGTATTATTGCAGCCTGCTCCATAGTGCAAACATGAATTTAGCTGTGAGATTAGGCTGTAACATCCCTGTGCTCCCTGTTGCCCAGTTGTGCCAGGCTTACATTGTGTGCTCCATACTAGAATAATGCTGACAGCGCTGAATGGCAGCGCTCAGCTCTTCACAGTTCTGCTGCATTCATGTAAGGTGGTGTCGAGGCTTTATGTGGTGCATTGCCAGGCTGGGCAAGGGTAGCGTGGAGGGCTCCTCAGATGCCTTGTGGGGATGTGTAGATTTAATGTTATGTAATCTTCACTTTGTGGTTTGCTTGCATTAGTGCTGCGTGCTCTCTGCTGCTTGACTGTGGGATATTAATGTCAAAATCCTCTGTGATCTACTGCCACGTGGTTGTGGTATAGCCTCTGATAAAATCACGGTTTGGTTTCTTAATAATGCAGAATTTTAAGAGATAACAAAATGTATAGGAATTGTTCTATATTAAAAATGTAACATAATTGTATAATTACAGTATTTGCATCATGCTAAACAGATTGGCTGGGTTATTTCAGATTCTTTAAAGTCAAGATGGCATCAGGCCTACTGTATTTCTAAACTGTTTTGCCCGTCTGCAGTTGTATAATGAAACACCACAAATTTTACCCAGCAATACTTGTGCTTTCTAAGTGCTGCATTATGAGCATTAAATTACCAAACGTACTGAACACACTTACCAACACTGAACTAAAATCCCTTCTCTCTCACCCACAAATTAAGTCTCCACAGATCCTTTTTTATAATGCTGAAGTAATAAATATATATATATTTATTTCTACAACCATTTTAAGAAATTAGAAGGAAACCCACACAGTAGTTTAGCAGTTAATTTACAACAGTACAGCCTCTCGAGTAAGTATGTAAAACAAACACACATTTATTTCCCTCATTTGAAATCCCTGCTCCCCGACACACAGACAGACAGACTCATACACACAGATCACTTCAGCCCAAATTGGACATCAGAGAAGAAACTAGGACTTCTTTGCTATCATCCGTGATTGCCCTGAGGGTTGAGGAGTGGCCAATTTACAGCATGAATATAGTCTGGGGATACATGAATCATGAATCATATTTGATATATGGAAAGGCACAGTCATTCTGAAAGGCTGCAAATGCAGTCATCTGCTTTTTAAGTGGAAAAAAAAAATGCTTGCAAAACAACAACAACAACAACAAAAATTTAGAGATGAAATACCTGGGAAATATTATTTAAAAGACACCATCTTAGCTTTCTTTTTTTTTTTTTTTTTTTAATTGGGTTGGAAGGGGTTAGTTCATTATGCAGCAAATTAGAAAATTCATAATTTATCATTGCACCCAGTCGAAATGCCACCCAACTGAGTCGCACCCCTGTGAAAACCATCACATAGTAACAAACTGTCAAAGCCTGCTGCAGCCGACGGGCAAAATTAATATGCAAATGTATGCAAGAAATTAAAAAGCAGAATTACCCAGGCAAATGAGGTAGCTATACTTGAATTGTTAGAATTATGAATAATTACTGCGAATTTTCTGCTCCTAATATAACTTGTTTTTTGATAAACAAAGACTTAATTATCGAGATGCGCTGGAGAATTTCCGTGGCGCTCATTAATCTTGCAAAAAAAACAAGTCCCTGGTGCCCAAACCGTAATGAAGAGCGCGTGCCCTGAATCTTCAGAAAGATCAGAGGCACCAGGGTGCCAGGGCTGGAGAAAAAAAATGACAGTGCCAATGTCCCCTCCTGTACCCTGGAGTGTCATAACGTCTTCCACTAACTATCAAAGGGACTTATTTATGCCAGCAGCTGAGCTATAAGTCCAATTTACGATGCCTTAAGCAGTGGTGAAATGATCTGTTGATGTGCTATGGAAATGCCATCTTGCAGTAGCTCGATTTGGTCCCAGTGATACCAACACGATGAGGACCCTCCGCTCCTCTGCTAATGGATGCAGCATGACAGACCATAATACACAAGAGGGACAATCTTTTAGGACCAGTCTCAATGGTCCTCCATTAATCTTGGTTCTGCAGCGCTGTGGTGTCCATGGGAACAAGGGCATTATCATAAGCACTGGTTTTAAATGTTCCCATTAGGGATTGCAATAGAGGGGAGAGATGCATGGGGTGAGAGGGTTAGGGGAGACAGTCCACTATTAGTTTACTCTTTTTTTGTTATGACCCGGATTCGAACCATAATGGGTGGCTAAGAGAATTTTCTCTTCCTAAATAACATAAAGAAAACAACAAAGGAGGAAGCAGCTAAGAGTACAGCACGGTGCGGTGCTGTATGTTCGTGTACTCTGTTTTTACAGCTAGAAAATCAGCTTGGCCCTGGTGGGCTGAGATAATTTACCATGAGAAAGCAGAGGGAAAATAACCCCAGGTACTCTCAGCACAGACCAAATCAAACCTGCTGTGAGCTTATTATTACTTAAAAACTGGCATCTAAGTGGAAATGACTGACTCTCTGTCATTATCCCTATTACCACCATGATAAACCCAAGCAGATGATAAGGCAAAATTACAAAACATCAGTTCTGGAGCTCGGAGGCTACTTCAGAAGCTCAAGGCAGACTGCATTTTCAAATGCTTCCTTCTCTGTATTCAAGTCTCCAAATTTCCTGATGCCTTGACAGAACCATTTCACTGCATAGGCAAATTGTCACCTTTTAAACCAGGGCATCTGTCATTTTTATACAAAGGTCTACCACTCAGTCACTCTCGCTCTTAATCCTCCAATTTTTCTACACACGCAGAGTGGTTACAGTACTGTAATGCTTGAAATTTTACTCTTGCAGCCTGCATTACACACAGAAACACAAGGATGAGGCAACAACTGCCTCATAACTGGCAAATAAAGGACACCCCTCCTCACCACTGGGCTTTATTTAATCAGAGGGAGAAGCAGCTTGGAGAGGAATAGTACTTCAGAGTGAGAAGCAGGGAGTGAATGGAGAGTACAAAAAGGCACTTCCAAGATCTTCCACCCTCCTCTCACACTTCACATTACCATGGCCAAGAGACGTGCATATCCCTTCTGACTGCCTCCCCTCCTTCCACTCCCTGCTGAGGGGCAACAGGCACATCAGCACAGAGGACTCTTCCAGCAGCTTCTCCCTGGTGCAACAGAGCTGGAGGAGATCCAGAAAGCAAAGCGTAGCCTAGGTCTGAGCGTGTTACATCTGGCTTAGCAGGCTGATAATTCACTTCACTGCTTGTCTGGAAAAAAAAGGGGGCTACTATAAAAGGACCAGTAATTGTGTCTGACATGCTTGCCTACCTCCATGCTGCTCAGCAAGCAGGACGGCTGCTAAAGTTCTTACTGATACAAACTTTGCTTTTCCTTCTAGGGATGGGGGAGTTTAATTTCCATTGCTGCTATTACTGAGGCAAGTTTCATACAAAGTGTTCACCAGTTACACACAGTGGTGTCACAGCCCTCTTAATGACTGTTACCCCCCGGGCTGAGTCATGCACCTGCTGGGGCAGCTCCCCAGATCCCATGACCCGATGGTGTGGTGCTAACAAAGCAGCTGCCATCTCCCTCTATTTCAGAGCGTGGGATAGGCAGGATCGTGCACTTGTTGACACCAAAACCTGTTTTGCAGCTAACAGCCACAGTGTCAGTCTAAACATTTTATGGTGATGAAACCTCAGGGGCAATGATTCCTTGGATGGAGCTTGGAAAAAGCCTCCAAGAAATATAATTTCCTTCGAGATAAATTTCTTTTGTACAAGAATACTTCAGTACAAATCACTCACAAATCACTCCACCTCCTTTACACACATGCATTTATTCATTTATAACAGAAGAAAAAGATGAGGTTTGAAATTAAATTTCTTTTTATCTTAGCAAAGAACCCACACAGAAACTGCTGATCATATTGAGAAAGCAAATTTACCTGTCCAAGAAGTTTGGAAACAGCTTCAGGAAAGAAAAACTGTTTGAACATAGCAAGGCACTTGCAACAATATGAAAATCTCCCTTACTGCACAATTTATCCAGCAGCTGCACGGAAACAGAGTGGGAGCATGAAGAATGGGCTAACCAACAGCTACCACAATAAGGAACACAGCAAATCGTAGTTCAGATTTTAAGTCTAGGAATAATAGGCATCTGCAATTGTTTATTACTTTTACCCAAATTTTGTACAACAGAAAATGACATGAGGAAAGGCTTCAGTAATTCATTCAAAGTCACTGTCACAACAATTTTTGGCCATTTATTAAAGAGGTTTAAGCCTCAGAATAACTCTGTCCCGGGCATCAGTCTAAAGAAGGAAAAGAGATCTGAGTGTGCAAGATGGAAAGAATTATCTGTGGCCAAAGAGTATGTGGTTTAGATTTTTCACAACCAGCTCTGCCAAAGCCTGAGATACCAATGACAAAAAGAACTCCACTCCTGTTTCCCATAATTACCACATCTAGGTAAGAGAGCCAGAAAAAGTTCGACATGTGTATATGTGTGTGCATTCATATAAACATATATGTATCGATACATGTTCCTGACAGAAATGGTTACGTAAGGGAGATAGAAGAGTTTCTCAAAATGCTTGTGTCACATCAGCAAGCTGTTGCAACAGCACCTGCCTGACAAATCAAATGAATTACTTTCCAGTAGAAGAGACTGAGATTGTAAGAAAGTCAGCAAAGATTTCAGTTCTATAGGAACATGTCATCACTTGGGTTTATGGAACTCTAAGCCTCTTTCAAAGAAACATAAATGTTTTCAGTCCAGGTCGGTATGCTACCATGGCAGAGCAGCACACATGGCATGTGCACCTTTCTAGCACAACAGTTGTTCAGCTTGCTACAGAAATCCCAAAGGAGACTAACGATTTACTGTATTTAAATAACAAATAGTTTTGGGGTGGAAGAGCTGTGCTTCTAGTTGTCAGCTTGAGGGTCTTTACAGTGCTCAAAAGGGGGAAAAAAAAAAAACCAACAACTTAGATTATTCTTAGTGACCCACATACTGCAAAACATCTGCTGACAATGTGGTTGGCTCCCTGCCCAGGTTCAACTATGAGCTGTCTCCAGCTGACATCTTTGCCCTCACCATAATCCAGGGAGTCCACAGAAAGCAAAGGCAATAGTCAGGGATGCAAAACGCAATTTGATCAGTTGAATAAGCACAAACTTACGGAAACACGCACACATATACCTCTGTAGTAAACCTGACCTTAAAATAAGAAAGTGCTACCATCAAATATGAATCTTCAGATTAAGATTCTTCATCTTAGAAGAAAGAATCCTCTTGTGTTCAGTACCACCCTTTGTGTTTGTAAAACTTGGGCTGTTTAAAATCTCAGGTCTTCAAGATATGCATGTAGAATATGATTAGACAAAGCACTGGAAACAAATAAAAAGCCCCAAGAAATACCTTTTGTACTGTCAAGCTTTACCATTGTATTAAGTACAGTATTATTCTGTTTGTAGAGACAGAAACAGTATTTCTAGAATCATTTATGTTCTGTCTTTCTTTTTGCATCTGAAATGGTGCTACTCTGTCATGCAAACACATTGATGTAACTTGACTGTCAACCTCCCCTTTCATTGTTTGTGGTTATTACTTTTTTGTTATTGTTTTTATTCAAATTGGTAATTACTCCCAACATCCAAGTTTCTTGTGCTTTCTTTGTTCCTGCATTTAGGTACTCATTCTCCTTTTGAAATGCATCTGATTAGAACACAGCCATAATCATACCTGATATTGTTCAAATTAATAGTCATTCATTTGTGATCATAAGGGTTTTTTGCACTTTGTATTACAGATATAAGAAACTGTGCCATGAAATTCAAAAAGCCATACATCAGTCTCTCATTTCAGTGTTACCAACAGAGAGTACTTGTTATTCTGTTGTACTTTTTATTAGTATCGGTAAGACTGTTTCTGTTCAGTAAGGGCCAAAGGATACTGCAATTCAAGTGGAGGAGAGGGTGCTCAGCCATCTCTCATTTTAGTCTCTTCTGGCTCAGCAGAAAGCCTTGAAGATTCCCTAAAATTCCTGAACAGACAGTGTTCTTGGATGAGGGTTTGCTACACACAAATTATTTGGCTGATTTAAAATACAAGTTATGTAGAAATGTAACAGGAAAATGTAACAGCAATCGACAGAAAACATGATCCCTTAGGTGCTGTAGCTGGAGGCTTAGTGACAGATGATGCTGCAAAATGGCTTCAAAATGGGATATTTACAAAATTGCTTTATGAGAATTTTGGACAGTTAATCACAATGCTCTAATAATAAGTCTTCCTCTATTAATCCAAATCTAAGTACTAGCTCACAGTTACAGAGAGCTTTGTTAAAGCATATTAGGAACTTCTAACGCTTCTTTTCCATCTCCAACCCTGACATAGTATCTGACACTTAGAGGACTGCCCTAGCTTCTGAATATGCTAAACACAGCACTCCTCATTTGATTAATAATTTTTAGTCATTCTTAATTTTTTAACATATATTGGTATTGCGGATTAAATATTATTAATAGCTTTAATTTGTGTACTGTTGGATTGTACAAGGCTAACTTGGCTATCATTATTATCATATTGTTTTATACTGCTCCTAAAATTAAAATCCATTCTTGTCTTTAAATGTTTTATTGTACTTGTCTTTTTTGTTTTGCATTGCATAGTCCATGATTAATTCTGTTAGCCAAGTGCATATGGCCTGCTTGGCTATCATCCATTATCTTCATCATTGTTGCCTCAAAATGAGCACTTTATTATTACCTTTTTCATCTTTTCAATTACCAGATGTGCTTTTGCATTCCCATACTTTCCCTACTAGACTGAGATCTACATTTAGAGTAAAAGTCCCAGCTCATTAGTCACTGAAGTTTAAGTGAATTTTCCCCAGCTAAATACACAAAATGCGAAGATCTCTTCCTGTGTTAAAGAAGTAGGTAGCTTTTGCAAAACAGAATCAAGAATAGCTACTTCTTCCTCTAGAAAGAAAGCTCAATTTATTGTAAAAAGTTCAATAGTTTGGTAGAGGATCAGATTTAAATAGAGGGGAAATTTCTTCTGCAAAGCCTGTAACCACATTTGATTCAACTATCTTTCTGAAGTCTCAGACATCTTAGCTGAGCTGAGGTTTGCCCTTAACAGCCTTATATCCTACAACTGTGATTTCCTGGAAAAGCACCTCCCCCCTAAGAAACCCCAAAACTTAAGGAGCTGTAAAAGAAAGTCCTATTAAATCAGTATCATCTTTTACTGTGAAAAGCCTCTTGCAAGGTTTCCATTCTAGTTATTCAGGTTCAGTCAACATAGTCTCTGGTTCAGTGTGCCAGGATGTGAACACTTCTCTGACTTCCTTCAAACTCTTAACTATACAATGTTCATTCAGCCACAAGGTTAGCTGAGCTAACTGTGGCATATGGTAAAAAACATTTGACTTAGTAAGGAAAATATCTTTATTCTTCATTTCATTCATGTAATTTTAAGAAAAATACCTACCTGTTCGCCTACCACTTCAGTCCAGTCCACTGCAGTACTATTTCTCTGTGTCTTCAATACTGTTCAATATTGAACATTTCAAGAAAAAATTCACCAGAGAAATACTTATATAATGCCATAAGCTCTTCTTATGATATAGCTATTTCTAAATGCTCATGAATTCTTTCTACATAAAATCCTTTGATTAAAAAAAAAAAACTTTAAAAAAAAAATTTAAATAAATAGGGCAATATATCTCTCTGTCAAACCTTCACACTGCAAATCTGTTTCTAGGCAAGAACCTACTCGCTGCTTCACAAGGCAACCATGGAACCAGACCTGTGCATAACCCAGTGATACATAAGTGAAATGCTATATGGTAAGTAAGTAAGGAAGCTGCCAGACAAAAACACAGTAGCTTCTGTTTTCTGACCTAAGTATGCTGCATTGGGCATTTTAGAAAAATCTGTTAGCAATCACTGTGAAGGAGGAAGAAAATATTACAACAGGAAAAAATTCCCATAAAGGAGTGGGAGAATGTAGGCTGAAATATTCAAATGTGACTACGGTGACAAGTTTCAAACCTCCCCAATACTCTGATTTCCAAGACACAGGCATCTATTTCCCAAAGTTCAGGTGTTTCGACAATAGCAAGCAGAGTACCAAAAATGGAGGTCTTCTGATTCAGCTTTGAAAGTCATACAGTTCTGAAAAGGTCAGAGAAAATGTTGAAGTGTTACCACTTACAAGAAAACTCACAGGGCTCTTTAGTGCTCTGGCACTTAGCCCAAGCTTTTAGAAGTATTTTTTTGGGACTGAACTGTTCAAGTAACACTTCATAATTAACCATTCTTGCGCTGACCACAATCTCTGAAAACCACATTCTTAAATTGTACTTCTTTGTGTATCTGAGAATTGAGGATCCCTTCCTCCCCTAAAGAACAACGTTTGCTCCTCAGGCAAATTCTCGTCCTTGATCTCTTTAGATCTGATGTTTATACCTTTATGCCTCTCTATAGCCTTTTACTCCAGGCATAGTGACATTTACTTCAACAGAACTCTGCCCAAGTGTTGTGCCATAGTGACATATCCAGACTTGGTTCTTCTGTGCCTGTAGAAGTAAAAGATGTCCCATATGTATCAAGATGACAGGGCAATGTGTTGAGAACTTTTACATATGAAGAGTCTTAAGATACCAGATCAAAAGAGATTGCAGAAGTGATAAATGTCATTTATACACTGGCAGATTAATATCGTGGCAATGTCTGGATTTTCATCTAATCATCACTGGGAAAAGCTTGACAAGTCTGGGATAGTATAGCATGGCTACTTCTCTCATTTGGGCTGATATTTCCTTGATCTGCTCCTATCTTAATAAGTTTGCTCTGAGCAGAAAAGCAACTCTGCCTCTTCCCTCCTGGCAAAAGATACACAAAATACTTTCTTATCTCCATGAACAGTTTGCATTCTTCTGCAGGAATTCAGAAACTTGCTATTGCTAGATCTTCTCTATCTTTTGGTAATGTGGCTGTATTAGTAAGGGCAGACTGCCTTTGGTACGCCTTTGTTCTCAAGTTTTAGTAACAAAGCATCTGGATACAAAACTTTGTCATATTATGTTTTGAAGGTTTTGCAGCAGCAGAAAGCAGTGTGCGTCTATGAGCATTTATAACAGAGAAAAGCTAAGTGATAAAGTGCACCTTTAACGTAATGACAGTAATTCAGTCTCAGACAGTGAATGCTATTATACCGTCTTTAAAAGACTAAAATCAGTCAATTGAAATGACAATTATGATAATCCTCATGTAATGAAGATTATTTTGAAACAAGAATCTTTTTTGGTGTGTATGCCTGTGAATGTGTCTGTATTTACTGCACCTAAATACAATCTCAATGTTCTGCTTGGCTGGAAATTCTACACAACTAAACCAGTATTTTCTAACCATTCTGCTGGTTTCAGTTGATATTTAGTGTAAATTGATTTCCTTTAAAAAAAAAAAAAAAAGAAAAAAGAAACCACATTAATAAAAAAAAATTACCTAAAAGGAAGTATTATATATGTTTTGGGAAGATACTCTGAGCATACAGCTTGGAGAAAATGGCAGCCTTATAAATGGTTAGGTTGATCAGTTTTAGTTTGACATGACAATTCTTCCCCAATGTACTCACTTCATTTACCCTGTGTTTTATCTTAATTTTTAAAAGGAAGTTACTGTGATCTTCCAACAAACTACATGAGCAATAGTTGTAGCAAATGTTATTCTCACCAGAAGTCATTCTATGATAGGTGGCTTGTCACAGCTATCCGAGTTGAAAGAGAACATACTGACCATCTGAAATTAGTTCTTTTGTTGGCTAAGATTTTCAAAGTCTAAGAGAGCTAGGTGCCTAATGTCACAAAACTACAACCAAAGTTACAATTTTTTCTTGGATTTCCTTGAAAAACTCATTCTATTTTAACAAATCAAGGAACTCACAAATACTGCACATAGAAGTAAAATGCTGCAAAAGCCACACCAAATGACAAGGATGAGCAGAATATTTGCTGAGGCAAAGGGGGTGGAAAAAGCAGGTAATAAGTACAAGATGACCATAAGCAACTTGTCTCCATGGTCTGGTATGAGCATTACATAGAGCCCCCAGCTCATGAAACCATTCTGACCTCAAATGCAGTAAATATTAGTATTAAGATTATAAAACACATTAGAGAGCTATAGGTACACTTTCAACAATCAAGGGAGATGCTTGTTAGCAAAATGTAGCTGTGCATTTTGTGTATCACTGGCTGCATCAGTCTTCCTGAGTCTTATAACAGTACTCCTTACCCACCTCTGCAACATGTTTCAGATTTTTTTTTAATTGATATGTAAATATTGCTAAATGTTTTTTGTTCAGAATTTTGTACCTTCCATTGATCAGCTGATTTCAAAGCGCAGTACTACTGATGAGCCTCACTGAAAATCCCAAAGAGATTTCCATAGGTCAGGCAGCAGTTTACCTATAATGTTCAGCAATCATATAGGATGCATTCCTTCTTTTTTGAGGGATGGTAATTAGAATCAGGTGCATTTGTATTTTGCTTGCAGAGCTCTATTAATCTGAACTACCCTAAAAATGGTAGTTCACATTAAGAAAGATGGTTATTTCTGGTTAATAAAGGTGGCTATTTCTTCTTAGACCTGACCTAGTTCTATTAATTTGCCATTCAAAAGATGCAGAACTTAGATCTTTGCAGGAAGTTGTTACTATTCACTGTGAACAGTAGCCTAAAAGGGTTGCCATGTGCAGTCAAATACATTGACACAGTAGGGAAATGTGATCTTTTTCTAAGGGTATTATTCTAATCATTTCATCTAGTCCCTTGTCCAAATATAATATGCACCAGCACAAAGTTAATTTAATTTTTTTTAATCCCTGCAACAGTACAAAAACCCATGACAAAGCAGGGTGTCAAACGTGTGCTTTTAGGAAGTTCTTCGTTGCCTGTTAATTGTACAATGCAATTGTGTCAAAGTGGTCTAGATGACATTGCTGTGCTGACTGTTTTGTGGCAGTGTTTAATAGCTGGAAGGTCAAATGCAGTAGCTGGCAGTCACTTTCAATATACCTTAGTTACTGAGTACGGTTTCACATGTACGTATTTCAGTCATGAATAGCTGAATAAACCTTTCTGCACACTTTTGTTTCTTGGGTTTTTTTTCAAATGTCTTAGCCCTGATTCTGACAGAAAACTTCACTCTGGCTCCGCATGAGTCTCTAATGCAACAGCGAGGAGCTCATCTGTAAAGACTAGCAAGGGTGCCTTCTCAGACTTGTGTCCACTGCAGCACAACAGTCCCAGAACTAGCTAACAGAATTGTTGGTTAGATTTTAAAAGTGACTTTAAAAGTGGTGTCTAAACCTTGCAGGCCAAAATCTACCCTGGTCTTATGTCAGCAATTATCCCAGAGAACTCAAGTGGCTATCCTCCTCTTTCCTCTACTGATTGCGAAGAAAAGGAACAAAGTGTTGTTTTTTTCTACCACTCCAGAAAGCTGCATTGTACCTGAAAGTCTGACATAAGAGATCCGTAAGAGGAGGATGAAATTGCTTCTTTTATTTTTTCCATCCTTAGCTGGTGACTAATGCTAATGCAAGCGCCACTAAGATGTATACATGCTTAGCAGTGCTTCAGTGGGAGTCAAGCACTAAAAGCCACCAGTAATCCAGGCCCACATGCACTTGCCCAGCATTTTGTTTTCAAGGCTCCTAGCAAACGTTAATTAATCCTCACAACATTCCTGAGAGGTATCCCTAACCCTATTGTCCTGAAAGCAAAACTGAAGGAGATAATTAGAGCCTCGTAATGAAGTAACATCTGATGACCTGAAGCCCAATCTGCTATCTGGGTCAATAGATAGATAGTGTCCTTGGACTAACTAATAGTAGGCACATAATTTTATTAACACACAAAAGCAGCAATTCACGCCATGGCAAAGAAATGATCGCCCCCAGCAGTCCTTCCCTCTTGGAAAATTACGTCATCCCAGGGCTCTGATTCACAATCCCTTGTCAAATTTAGCTGCGGCAACTAAAGAAACTGCTGCCTGTACTCCTGTCACAGATAAATTTGAACACCCCTACTCAGGAATGAGACAGCAAATATTCTCACTAATTAAAGATAAAATACAGCATAGCACATGATCTTGGGGAAAAAAAAGACACTGTAAGACCAGGACTGAAAATGGATTACGATTTAGAGATTTAATCAGTTTATTGCTTTGCTAATATTTTTTAATAAAAGATAAAATTCTACTTTTTTGATGGAAAAGCTGTAATATTTCCATGGCAAATGTGGACAAATTTAATTTTGAACAAAAGAGAATGCTCTGAAATTGAATTCTGCTTAAATAACGTATTTTGATTTTTTGAATCATCATGTTGCATGTTGAAAGACTGCAATTGCCTGAAGGACTAAAATTCACCAAATTTTCATACATAGAATGCTAGTTCCATTATGTATTTAAAGCCAGAAACAAACAAAACTAATCTCAAAAGTTTAGATTTGGGGAGTTTCATTATTTTTTCCTTCTCCTCTTCCACATCATGCACATTGTACTGGCTTTGAAACAATTCGTAAGGGCAATACAAAGAAAAAACAAACAAGCAAGCAAACAAAACCAACCAAACAAAACCAAACCAAAACGACAAACAACAAAAAAACCCCAAACAGCCAAACAAAAACCAACCAAACTCAAAACTCAAGTATTAGTACCTGTTTCATATGATGAAATTCAAAGCATTTACATTTGATCAGAAATACATAACTTTCCCTCCCCCTATTACAGGCACTCTTTGGTATTAAAAAAATACATCTATTTTAAAATTTAGACAAGTATTACACTCTGTAGTCCTGAGATTTAACAGAGTAATACAATGAATTTCAGAAGCATCAGCATAAACATGAATGCAGATTGCTAGGGTTTATATGCAGCTACATCCATCTTTCAAACTTTTTTTAACCTACCTTGTGGCTAATGACCTCAGGTGGGAATATGAGAGTATTGCATTTAAAAAGCAGGAAACTTACAGGCAGACACCAAATGTAGGTTTCCTGCTATTCTATACACTCAGAAGAGGCAGATCAAAACGAGAAACTTAATCAGAACCCCTTCAGTTTATTTTTGCTAGAGTTGGACTCAGCAAAACAACAATTGCTTTTTGATTTTTCCATCTGTCTGACAAAAGCAAAATACAGTGCTGGACACCGACTTTTAAAAACACTGCAGAGACAGAGCATTCTGTAATTGACCTGTGCTCTTTTAAGAGAGGGTTTTGCTTCGCCGTTCAGCTTGACACCATAACCCTGAAAAATTACTTGAGAGGGATCTACACTTGCTGCATCTCTTATCTCTGGGCCAGCAATAACACCAACTTCAAGGGGGCTAAGAGCCTTTAAGGAATACCAGCTCCCATAAGCAAGCATAAGACCAACATTTGCTAACGGCCATGGCACTTCACTTGCTTTTCTTCTGCTAAACTTTGCCAATCCAAGAAACTATAATTTTCAGGTTGTCCTCAGACCAGATGGCTCCCTGACTGAGAATCACCATTAAAGATGGTAAATTCATACGGTATTAAAAATAGTAATAAAAGCCACTTACATAATTTTTACATTTTCATACACTTGAAGAATGTCAATTTATTGAAAAAAATAGCAGTGCACTTACCTCCAGCAGACTAAGCCAATAATAACGATGTATTTTTCAATGTATGAACTTTGCCATGTGCTCTAGAGGTATAAAAAAAAAAAAAAATCAATACAACTAAATTGACAAGTTTGTCAATGATTGAAATTAATTTTTTTCTGCTACTTCACTAAACTGAATTCCACAGTGTCATATCAATTAACATCCCATTTGGATGGTCTGCATAGCTGGAAAACAACTAGATTATCTTTGGTCACATTCAGGGAACACATTGTATTATAAGCAGATTAGACAGTGGAAGGTATTCATACTTAGCCACAAATGATTTACTCACTAATTTAATTGCAAAGACTCTCAGAAGTTATCCAGGTTAAAATTTCCAAAAGACACCAGTCATGATGGATTCTCAGCTGGACTGTCAGGACAGAGTGGTCTAGGAAAATGCATATCTACAGCATTCCAGAAAATCTGGGTCTGATGCAGAACTGCAGTATTTCACCAGAAGTGGGTCATAGGAATCAGTAGCTCTTTAAGAAAGTACATAGCACACTGACTAAACTTGCTAGTTATAGCTCACAGAACTCCATGAAACCAAACAGGAACAAAACTCAAAATAGGGTCAACAGGGCAAAGGCCTTCATCGTTTCTGAATATAAACTGGTGGAGATGGTTTATTTAACATTAAACAGAGGTAAAATTAAATCTGAAGAGCTGGACTTCAAGTGTTATCATAGAATGGTAAGGTTGGAAGGGACCTCAAAGATCATCTAGTTCCAACCCCCTGCCATAGACAGGGACACATCCCACTAGAACAGGTCACTCAAGGCCTCATCCAACCTGGCCTTGANCGTCTGGGCTGTGTACGCACGCTACAGGCTCATGTTGAGCTTTTCATCAACCCAGAGATGAAATCCTTCCTCTTACAAAGGTGAAAGGGATCAGGACTTGCAGCTATGATATGTTTTGTCTTTCTAGTCTTGTTTAGGGTAAGTCAGTGAATCTGAATTGAAAGGCCCTTAGGTTTTGGGTTGTTTTCCTATTTACATTCCAGACAAGAAGTATGTTTTTTTCAGAATAAATATTTTGTTATTTGCAATTATGTTTCTGCAGCTGAAATCAAGCAGCTGGATCAGAGAGATCCACTGGGACAAGTGCTAAGGACCATGTTTTTCACCTTGGTCTTTTGGGCCATGCCCTTAATTGGAGGCTTAGTGTCCCATTAATGATTGTGTCTCCTAGGATTTATATGACCATTTCAGAACTGTAGTTTCTGCCTAATGTACTGCTGAACAACAAAGAGTCCTTGTAGTCATATCCCAAAGGCCCCTCTATTAAATATACAGCAGTTCTCAATTAACCTGATGTTTAAAAACCACAATAGCTCTAAAGGCTATCTGCTTAGAAAAGTCCCTGGTCTAAACTGATATCATTTAATTGTCCCCTAATGCAATTCTGTCCATATGCAAAGACCAGCTTGCATGTGACACTAATAGTTGACTTCACGCTCTGTTGTGACCAGGCTAACAGATTTCTTCACCCAGAAGTATCAGTTTCAAGGCACTCAGATACCAAAATTAACCTTGATTGTATCTCAGAGTTCACAGTAACTGCAAGTTTAAAGAATAAGGACAATGAGTTCCTATGAAGTTTAAGCCACTGCAGGAATATGTCACAGCTCTTTATGTGAGATCAGGAGGGCGGATTAGAAAAAAAAGATAATAAATTCACTAATCTTAGCAGCAGTGTGGAAAGACAGTGCTGACATGTTTCCGTGCTCAGGAAAGTGAATGCCACCACCTTCCTGAAACACTTGTGTCAAGTTAAGGCTTAAAAAAGAAGACCAATTATTTAACCACAGAAACACACAGACAACTATACTACAAAGACAACTTGTCAAGGTAAAATTAGGTTTCAAGCAAGGAAACTTATGCAAGCTGTTATTATTATTACATGCTCAAAGAAGAGATTTCCTAACCTTCTCCATGCATGTGCTCCAACCTCAGTTTCATAAAGGGTTTGTGGCATAGCCACAGAGGTGTATTTAGTTGCTGATCCTCTGAATTTACTCAGCTGAATAGAGAGAAAATATATAAGTTCTGCATAGGACCAAAGAAAATGGCTCGACACCAGGAATATATTTGCATGTGCCTAATAAATGAAATTAAAAGCTTTCCCTTGTTTCCTACCTGAGTTTTAGGCTCTTAGCATGCTCCTAGAATGCTTGATCGTTGATTTTCCAGGCTGTCCCATTTCGACTATAAAACACATCAGTGGGAAGAAAAATCTTGTTCCCTGCGAAAAACAGCACAGAGCAATGTTTGCAAGTTATGAGAGGGAAAAAAAAAAACCACAAGGAAAAACCAAAGACATGAAAGCAAATAACAGAGTGTCCATGCTTCACCCACAACCCCATCATTCACCACCACCTGGGATTTCTCTTTCTAATTACTGCTGAAAATCTTCCTCTGAGCTTTCAAAGATCAAAGCAAAATTTTTAACACTGCGAAAACTTTAGTAAAACTAAACAAAACAAAACAAAAAAAAGACCCTGAAAATTATCCTGTGGGAAAACAATTTGTTTTCAGAGAGAAGGTTTCTAGCAAAACAACAACCACCAAGTATACTGTCAAGGGAGAGACAGGCCTAGGGGCCAGAGCATTGTAGTAAGTCTCTGGAGATCTCAGTTCATGGCCATAAATTTCTTGAATATGTCCAGTGCCAGAAACACCAGTGGCTAGAACAACACGAGGATGAGATTCTTTGATTTCCTTAAAAATATAAATCTAGCTTTTCTTAGTAAAGTATTGGTTTGAAGATGCATGCTAAGTTAAGCAGATCGTGAGGGTGAGAGAGCAGAAATGACATCTATTCTGAGCCATGATGTGGGATATTTCTGCAAACAGATTAGTTCTGAAATTCACTCCCTTAAATAATTCCTTCCAGGCAATGTCTTTGGAGCTCTGATTCACCATCCCAAAGCTTTAACAAATGATAAGGCTAACGTGAGGTCCTTTTTTATAAATAAGGTCCGCCTGAGCTCAGAGAAGTGCAATTTGTTCTAGAGAAGGAAAGACCTAAGTTGACCACAGAGAATAGGAAGTTACTCATCAGTGATGGCTAGACTGTGCCTCTTAGTAAGAAGGTGAGTCCAGATAAAGGTTATCAGATTAATGTCAGGATATCTCTAGAACCTCAGTAATGCTTTGATCTGTCTCCTAAAATGTTGAGTCTCTCTCCCCAGCATGTGGTCTCCCCAGTGAACATGGGGGAATCAAGGTAGTACATTCCTGCTTTATTCTCACCCCGTTTCCCCTCACTCCCTTTTCTTTTACTTGCCTTTCTACTACATCTCATCTATTATTTTTTATCTGTTTGTGGCTTGCCGATCCCATTCATCAATTGGCAAAGTAATATCTACCTCTTTTCGCTGAAAAGTTTTTATTTTTCTAACGTTTTACTTATTGAACCTCCTCATATAATAAATGAGGTGAATAGCAGAGCCATATCATGAGGAGGAAGGGAGGGGATCTTCAAGTATCAGCCATAGCAAACTGAATTCAACAGAAAAATACACACCTTTTTTTGCTACTATTTTTCCTGGTCTGCTTTCTGTAGGTGAGTTAAAGCACTCAACAGGAGTCAGACCCATTTCAAGGTAAAAAACGGATGTCCAGAGCTGTGACTAGCTAGGAAATAGGTTATAGAGGAGTTAAGCTCTAATGCTTGACAGCGATGGTCTGGTACATTGTTCCAGATGGTTCTGGGAAAAAAAACAAGGGTGACAGAGAACTGAAATGACTTACATTTAATTCCAGAGAAATTTTTGATGAAGTTATATCTCACCATTATCAAGAGTAAGCCAACTAACTTGCTGAATCAACAGGAAACAAACCATGGGAAAAGAAAAAATACTAGTTTTACTTGGCTTAAAGAGATAACTTAGCCCAGCAAAGTATTCAAGAATTGCCAGGCTAGTCCATGCGAGAGGACAATTCAGCATGAAAAGAACAGTGGATGAAAAAGGCAAAAGTTGTTGCTCATGGTTTACAACTTTACCTGGTGCTTTGCATGTTCACCTACCTCTTACCAGAATGCCTGCAGTTATTTCAGTGCTTTTCCATTAACCTCTTTATTAGTAAGCTAAGGCTACCCCTGTCTTGCTGAAAGGGAATCAAAACAAAGAGCGCTCAAATAATTCACATCAAGTCCCAGAGAAAATAGGGGGTCTGTCTGAACCTGAGATTTACAAAGTTCTCTGGTGTTAACAAAGAAGGACAAATTGTTCCTGGTTTTGAAGATCCTAACGAAGGCAATGAATGGAGGAGACAATGACAGAACTTACATCAAAAATCCACCTTGACCATCCTCCTCACAGGAGCCTTCACTATTCAATATATACTGTCTTCCTTCACAATGTTGGTGTTACTGAACAAAATTCATATTGTTAAAGATTTTAAATTAAAAAAAACTTCAGCAAATGCACTTAAATCAGAAAGCTCCCTTTACCATAATAATAGCATGGAAGAGCTTTATTAAAAAAAAAAAAAAAAATCAAGTATACAAATTATTCAACATTCATTGCATGATATCCTGACAGCTATGTTAGTCCTGTTAAAAATATCCAGGAGGACGGCACATTGCAGATGGTACTTCATAATGTGTTCACTTCAAAGCAGTTATTCTCTACCTCAAAGAGAGCGCAGCTTGATGAAGGCCATAGGACACTTGGTTCAGTCAGTAAAAGCTGCTTGATGAGGGTGTCTTTGGTTAGCTAGTTAGTACCTTATTCATTCATTCATTTTCTGCAGGAAAATTTGATGAAATATGAAGGGAAAATCATAGCCTTGCACCTTCTTTGTGCAATCCAGAATCCAGAATCTAGTTCAAATATGTCCGCTTTTCTGAGAACTACAAGTGTGAAAAATGGGTTAAAACATCCTACACTTTCACCTCTGGAAACATGAGCTTAAACCTGACTTCCTATAGGTTACCAGTGAAATGATTGACTATTTGTCAGCATCACAAAGCAAATAAACTACTGGGCAACCTTAGGACTGATCGTCAAAAGGTGCCCAGGAGCAGAATATCTTGCCTGGGATGAGGTGTCTAAGCAGAACCCTACAAGTGACCTTTGGGAACAGTCCATCTCACAGCCTACCCTGCTCTTATCCCAATTCTGTTTTGCAACTGAAAAAAACCCCATATTTGCCTAGGATATCATACAGAAGAATATTTTAATAAATACCAAGTAGAGAAATATAATTTTCTTAGCAAACAAGATGTCAAGTTGACAGTAAGAGTGTCATATTTACATTCATCTTATTAAGATTTATACCATTTAATGTTGGGCTTTAAGAGTTACACTATAAATGGAATATCATTTTCATATAAAAGGGATGGTATATTTTTAAATCAAGCCTGTAGAAACTCACTCATCAGTGGTTTATGAAACTTGAGTACACTGATGCTTCAGTACTCAATTAATGTCAGGCAATATGGATTTCAATCTGGCTTGAAATCTATTTAAACAAATGAAGTAGATACAAATGTTGGCTCTTTGGCCAGCCAGAGATAAAAATCCATTTTCTACCCCATTTATAATAAGAAGTAACCTGAATGTAATTTATCTAAAGCACAATATGTTTCCCTAATTTTTATATGTAACCATCACTTACAGTTTAAGTAACAGTTATATCCACGGATCTTAGTGCACTTAATTGAAAATGTATGGTATTAAAATGTAAGACTCCATTCTTCAAAAATAAAAGCATTATCCTAAGGAATAACTGAAGTGGCAGAGCAGAGACTGGGAAAAGGCAAAGGAAGGGAACCTTAACAAAAATCCTTAAATGCAAACATTTCTTCCCATTCATGTTATATTAGGATTGGTTTTGAATTAAATTAGTCTCTCTCAGCCTCATATTTCAGTTCATATTACAAAATTCTCTCATTTGATTGTCACATTTTGTGCTGAAGTCAAATCCTTCTGCAGCAGAGTGACATGTCAAGGGTGACAGTGACAAATTGTCACTAAGTAAGGAATAACACATGACAGGGCGTTTGGCCATAATGAGATATATGCATGCCTGGAGAATGTTTGCAGGCATGAGGCTGAAGGGCGATTGCTCCCAGCACTCATAATGTTGCTAGGTCTCATTAAGACTTTACATGCACTGGAATAGATTTCCAGTGATTAAAATAATTTTTTTAAAATAATATATGAATGAGCAAATCACTGCAGCAAGTTTTATTTTTATTCATACTTACTTAGAAGTTTGTATGGCTTTTAAGACTGGAACAGAAAAGGAGAAAGGGTCTTTTATCCCCCTTCTAAAATTTTTGTCCATCACAGCAATGTGCAAGTTCAGTCCTCTTTAAATGAATACCATCACTGAAATCTTTGGCCTAATGGCCTTGATGGTGTTACCTGACACATACTCATTTGTAGCCATAAACTTTACATGGGCAAGATGTTACTCTTCAAATATATAATGATTTTCTCAATGTCTCTTTTTGTTGATGTGGGTTTAGAGATAATACAGGGGCATGTCAAAGTTCAGAGAAAGGTTTTTAACTTATCCGTTGTGATTTGATTTCTAATGACTTTTAAAACTTAGTACCTCTTAATTAATTATAAGCACAAGTGCTAAATCCTGACAAGGCTATCATAACACAGGGACTTTTATGAACAAGGTCAGGCTTGTAGTTAAAGGGACATAGGAAGTCATATATTTAGCTTAGCCAGTGTCTTTCACCACCAGGGAAGGAAGATGAGAAGCTGTTGTTACAGACTTTATTGCAGTCCTCACACTTTAGATCTGGTTGACTCAGGATTCAGGGCAAGATAAAAGATAGTTGTTTGTGCAGAAAAACTCGAGTCAGGTACAGTGAAAGAGATAGGGCTTATGGTCCCTGCACTAGCAAGACGCTTTCCATGCCTTACTTCCCTTGATTAATAAAGGCTACCATGAAATTTAATCTCACCATGTGTACAGCACAGGGAGATTTTGGGACTAAGAGTAACCTCAGTTCAGATTGGTGTTTATTTCAATGTATGAGAAGTTTGTCACCATCAGCAACAGCAGTCTGTGACTTTGTTCCGTTTGAGAGGAAAATTTAAAAATCACCATTTTTGTCCAAAAGTCAAAACCAAAGTCTCATCCCATTCTACCCTGCAAAATATGCACTCTCATTTTGCTTTAAAAAATGAAGAGGAGCCAGCATTGTGGTCGTTCATCACATGCCCCAATATTTAGGAAACTGCGTGATATTCCCAGAAGATTTTACCATTGAAGAAAGCTCATTTAGGAGCATCTTCTCCTAAACAGAACTCCTCCATCTGAAAGAGGAAAAAGAAAACTATTGTGACACACAGTAAAATGGAAGAAAGGATGAGTGCTTTGGAGAAGAGAAGAAAACAAAGACAGCCCCAAAGTCAAGCTGAGATTGTAGCCCTGCTTGGATGCCTGACATGAGGGCACCTGCTTGTTAAGACAAGCCTTAGTGGCAAATCATTTTATTAGTCACAGTAATACTTGGTATTTCTATAGAATCTGCCATTTAAGAGCTTCACAGGTCCTTCACAGAAAAAAGCTTCCTATTGTGCTACCAGATAAGCTACAGAGAAGTTATGGTCTCAGCTTAATCCATGACAGAGCAGAAACAGGAAAACAATGATCTCCAGATATAAGGAATTTTTCTTACATGACATTCTTTTGGATATCCTATAGGTATTTGTGAAATGTCAAGTACAGTGATGCATAAAACTAGAACTGATCTTGAAAGCCTTTCTGTGTGGCTTTGAAATAAAAAAAGAATCAGTGGGTCCTACCTCATTACTAGGAATGGGCCAAATCAGAGACACTTTCCATTACAGAAAATAGAGCCTATCAGATTGACCTGAGGTCTCGTGGTTCGTACTCATATAAACAAGTCTCAATGAGGTATTTTTCTTCCTGCTAGAGAGTAGTTTGTGCCCACATCCACCATGTCCCCAGCCATACATCACAACCTCTAAACAGCAGTGCCAATTAACCAGCCTCAGCTCCCCCACTCTAACAATAAAGTCACAGGCTTCTTGGACCAGGGAACAACTCCTTTGGATGAAGCTGACAGCCTTGGATTTGTTGCTCTTCCAGCAATAAATGAGTTATACAAGTACAAAAATTTCAATTACTCAGTGCTTTGGAAAGGGATTTCTGGACTGTATTATCTGGTTACATCCTTGGCAGTGGGGCCACCCAGGCATTTTTCAAACAACAGCAACACTTGGGTTGTGACATTCACTCACATGAGCTGTTTATGCTTGAAACTCTTAACTGTCCCACAGAAATATGTTTCACAGATGGAATGGTCATTGAAACAAACTGAGAAGTGAACATCATGATGGCAGTTTTATGCATTGGTAACTTGTCTAATTTTAGACTTTCTTGATGGCTATGTTGGCCCTTGACAGCCATGGCCTCTGGATATTGCAGAACAGGAAATTTTTCTTTTTTAGATAGTTCTATTTCTACTTATTATATCATAACCATCTACAAATCAATGCATTTGCTGCTGCTGCTGTTTATGGAGAAAAATTATGATAAAAAGCCTAATTGTCAACTTGCACCCATGAACTCAAATCTTCTTTAATGCACTGCTGTTGCTATTTACATTATGTGTGTTCTGATGCAAAACTACAAGAGGTAGTCTGTGCTAACTGATACACAGTATGGAGATATGCCCCAAAGACACATAGAGACTCACAAGCTTAGAGTGTCCTACCTTGACTTGAGCACCTCACACCCTAAGGAGATAATGCCTTCATGTGGATCATCAGCCTCTAGGAATTGCTGATGAAGTCACATAACAGTCAAGAAAAAAAACTGTAACTGGAAGTGTATAAAGGTAGCACGCCCAAATTTGTTTACATGTAGAAGGAGGATCAGGCCAGCTTTGGCTCAAAAAAATAAATGAAGGTAAGTTCAGAATCTCCCCAGAACTTTCCAGTCTCCAGAGTGTAAGATCTGGTGGATCCCCAAAGAGAAACAATAACACTGGGTGTGGGAGGTCAAGTGCTTGTAGTGATTGCTCACCAACTCTCCAAAACAAAACAAGAGCAGTAATTAAAGCCTTAGGGAGATAATTGGACTCAAATAAATGAAGCTGCAATAGCCAGTGAATTTTGAAACCAAGGAGGCTGTGGCTTCCTTCTCAAGGGAACAAGCAGAGAGGAAAGCGTGAGTGAAAAAGCAAACTGAAATGACCAAAGAAAAGTGCATAATGGATCTTAAAGTGTGTATAAAATAATGTATTTTGAATACATTTGGATAACAAAATATATTGAACAAATGTGGTTTCATTTTGATTATTGAACATTCATTTATGTTGCCAAGTATAACAAAAGTCTTCCTGTTTGAGCAGGGAATACAGAGACAGGTATTAGTTCAGGTAAGTATTATAAACAACTAAAGGAAAAGAAGGTGAAAAGGACCAGCAGTGTGAAATGAAAATGTTTTGCTTAAACTGAGTGACATTAAAACATGGCTGGAAACCAGATCATAGCCTCTTTCCACATGATATTAATAGTTTTCCCTTTTAACAATCTAAGGCAATTGTAAAAGGCTTATTCTGAGGTGAGAAAAGGCTCACAAAAATGCTTAACAAGTTCCTAAAGCCTCTCTTGCAATAAATATTTCTGCAAGTGATACTGCAGCATTCATCCCCATTCCCAGGAATGGATACAGGAACGTAAGGCATGGGTAAGGAAAAGGCCAGTCTGCATAGCTTACGTTTCCAGGACATTTACCAGTCTTGAAACTGAAAGTTAAAACATCTGTAGTTTAGACTGGTCAAATAGAGCACAGTGCATTGTGGATTCCTGAAGAAGAAGCAGGCATGTAGGGCCATGTTATGCCTTGTTCGTCACCTGTGCAGTATCTGTCTGCCTGCCAGATCTCACTCGTCACTCTGCTTCGTATTTGCTAGCTCAGCACTGCAAAGCAGGCAACAAGGAGAAAAAGTAGCATAGCAAAGGACCCAGCAGACTAGACAGTGCTGCATTTGAGCCTTTAAGTTCAACAATATTCGGGGAGCTGCAGCATTCCTTGTGACAGAAGGAAGCTTGCAGGCTTTTTACAACATTGGTTACAGCCAGACCAAGTCCAGGGGACAGGAAAAACGGTATGAAGTGACTTTCCCATCACCTCCAGCAAGCCTAAAAATCCATTCAAATGGGAATTAAGAGTCCTGAGCCTTTAGACAGAAACCTCTTTTTGCTGAGAGTAAACCAGAAACAGTTCTAATGTCTCTTTTTTTAGTTTGGATGTGTTACTAACACAGTATAACGCTACAGTCAGCTTACACATCATCCCAACTGTAAAAATTAAGAAGAGCTGTTGAATGTCAAGTGATGAAGCACTAAGTGTCACAACTTCAAAAGTCCTGTTTTTCTGGCAATATTTACTCATTCACATGACACATTAACATATGTAATAAGTACATAAAAGAACAAATGTCATATGGAGAAGAGAAGTCAATGTGTACCCATAATATAGTGAACATTATCAGAAAAATCTTAGATTGTTTTCTTGACTCATATACCTGGAACACCATCCCTATGCTGTAACAGCATTTTTTTTTTCTTCTGTGATTGTACAACACTTCGCACTGTCAGATTTCATGAATATTGCTTATCTTCTCTGCCTCAACACCTAACAACACAGTTTCCTTTTCACTTAATTTCTTCCAAAGGAGTTTATGAAAAAAATGAGATAGACTTGTAAAGAAGAGCTATTCTTTAGGAAGTGATTTTGAACATCTTTAGCTCTAATTTTGTCAGAAAAAGCTCACCTTTAACTCATAAAAGCAGTGCATGTTACTAAGCCATGAGGTTGCCACAGGATTGTTATGTAAGATTATGACCAGACCTGCAGCTGAACTTGCAGCTGAACTCAGCATTTCAACTGGCATACATTTAACTGCTTTGCTTGCTTCCAAATTATATCTAATGTCCATTGCATGTGTCATATGGCAAACATCAGCCAGTTCTACAAAAGCTATTTCTAAACATGTTTGGTTAAATTTTTATTTAAGGCAAGTTCATTTCCTCTGTCAAATTTAAAGAACAGACAATCTGACATGTATGTAGCCTTTCAGTTTCACGGTCAACGGTCTTAATTCATTATTTGAGTGTGAAAATAAAGTGTAAGAAATTAAATGCTGCTACAGCCTTTCCTAAATCTGATACTAGTAATTGGCTCCTCCAATGAGTATATATTATGGGCTTGGTACATATGCAAAGAAAATAGAAATATGAAGGCAAATTATGAAAGTGTACAAGCCAGATTAAAAAAAAAAAAAAACCAGCAAATTTATTATCTTTTAGGCTGGTACATCCTAAACCTAAATTCTTTTCTTCTTCAAATGAATAAAGGTTGTATTGATATTCAGCTACCAAGTTAGATCACATATGTGTTGCCATTTTAGACTTCTAAAGATTATGGAGATCTGTGGCTAAATAAATCTCCCAATTTTTAAACTGGCAGAACAGTAGCAAAGATGCTGACTACATGCTATTCATTATATAAACTAATACGTTTGACAGCTGAACTGAAACTCTCACTGTTACCTTCAAACTTGAACTTCGACTTGACCTAATCCCGTATCAAATGATAACAGTTTACCATCTGTCCTTGGTCAGCCCAGTGGAAGACTTCAAAGGATAGATTTAATAGCATATAGTTTGGCCTTGACATACAGACTGTATCTGTTCTTACTTAAAGAACAATAAAACCTTGTATTTAATTTCTTTTTCTTCTTTTTTTTAAACAGATGGAGGGCTCGTGTCTTATTCCATTCTGTCACCCCATCTGGACGCCTTAAATGTGATACTAAGGGAAGCATGGGGTGAGCCCACCAAAAGCTTAGTTCAAGCTGAGATACAGTGAGAAGGAAAAAAAATAGACTGATACCTACCTTGCATCATGGTAAATTAAAGACATTTAAGGCTGCCATAGGGGAATACGGAGAAGAAATCAGCACACAGTTCTGAAATAATGATGGCAGAACATAACAATGCAGCATTGAGGTGCACTCCAGGCTTTCAAAAAAGTACAGATGTTTCATCAGTGACACCTAATTGAAAATAAATATTTTTGTCAGTCAGTTTGCAAAGCAGCACACCACAAGTCTAAGCATCATAGGAATCACTTTCTGCTCACTGTTCCTTGTGAGTTCTCTTCTTTCTGAGTTTACCAAAGGAAAAACTTTTCTGAGGAATTCAGAGAAAGTGTTTTACTCTCACTGCAAAAGCAGCTATTTTTCTATTTTCTAAATAAGCTATTTATTAAAATCAAGAAGTTTTCTTTTTTTTTCTTTTTGTGAAATACTCCAATCCAATGCTTTAATACAGAAACAGCATTCTTTTAACTCAAGTAGTATTTTCAGTTAATAAATTTTAAGAGACAAAGGTCCACTAAAAGAGTTTGAGCTACTACCTTTTTAACACAGGGCAAAAGATTGAACTCCATGGCCAGCAGCCCAAGGGCAAGGGAGGGGATTCTGCCCCTTTACTCTGCTCTCGCTGGACCCCACCTGGAGTACTGTGTACAGTTCTGGAGCCCCCAGCACAGGAAGGACATCAAACTGTTGGAGCAAGTCCAGAGGAGGGCCACAAAGATGATCAGAGGGCTGAAGCAGCTCTCCTATGAGGACAGGCTGAGAGAGTTGGGGATCTTCACTCTGGAGAAGAGAAGGCTTCAAGGAGACCCTATAGTAGCCTTCCAGTATCTGAAGGGGGCCTACAGGAAGGCTGAGGAGGGACTATTTACAAGGTCTTGTAATGACAGGACAAGGGGCAATGGCTTTAAACTGGGAGAGGAGGTTCAAACTAGATGCTAGGAAAGAGTTCTTTACAGTGAGGGTGGTGAGACACTGGAACAAGTTACCCAGGCAGGTTGTGGATGCTTCCTTCCTGGAGGTGTTCAAGACCAGGTTGGATGCGGCCTTGAGCGACCTGTTCTAGTGGGAGGTGTCCCTGTCTATGGCAGGGGGTTGGAACTAGATGATCTTTGAGGTTCCTTCCAACTTCAACCATTCTATGATTCTATGACTTCGAAAGAAGAACACATTCCTCTTAATATCAAAGTGTAGTAAAGTAGTTGCATGATTATAAGAAATATACCAGTGCATGATGAGTGTTTTGCAAATGCTCTGCAGAGACAGTTGAGGATGAAGTCTTCTCTTTTCACACCTCTGAAGTAACTAGCATATCCAGCAGCATATTAATAAATAGCAAATGGGTTTATTTTTAGTGGTCAGGGTTTACTCTGCTCATTACCTATGTGGACTTAAAAGTCCCCTTGAATTGCAGAACAGTGAAGCAAAAGCTTATCAGTGTTGGGGTGTTCAGTTAAGGTGATGCCCCTGATCCTACAAGCGAGAGTTTCACAGCCCCCAGTTACCTTTAACCTAATGCTTTCAACCTTGCAAGTCGTAACATTAAGATACCTGGGTGAAGAATTAAGGGTGGCAGGATAATACAAAAGCAAATGATTAACAAATATTAGGAATTTAGCCCTATCCCTTCCTGATGTCTGTATCCCTCCATAGCTATGAAAAAGCATTGTAATTCCCTTCTCTCCTTGCAAAGGATATTGGATCAGGACAAAAATGCATCATAATGTTGTCGCGTCAATCAAAGCTTTGACAGACAACGCCAAGTCCAGTGACCAGATGTTTGTAAATGAACTGGCTTCTGCTCAGAGAATGTCTGTATTTACCCTTCTAATCTTATTTTAGAATACTACTTACCAGGTGAACCAAAATAAAAATATAAACCCCCTGAATTTTGTTTGAATTGAAACAAGTAATTTAATAACTTTTTTTTTTTCTTTAAAGGCACAGAAGATGCAAGTCTAAATTGTTACAGAACTGCTGATGTCAACTTTCACTGTTTTCACCTCTGACTTTTATTCACAAACTGCAATTGTTTGGTAGATCACTTGGAATGGAACAGCCCTATTTTCAGTATCCCAGGACAGTACCAGAGCCTTGAGGCAATAAAGCTATTTGAGGTAAGAATCTCTCCTATTGACACATTGCACTTTGGCAAATAAGCATTTCCTAGATCAAAGACTGAGACTTGAGTGGATATCTTAAACACAAGACTGCGTAATTACTTTATATAAAACACATCTAGTTTGAAAGCTCCATTGTAATCTCAGCTTCAAAACGCACTCTGGCTGGGGAGTTATGTACTCTTCTGACACATGGGAAGGGCTTGATTTAAATCCCTGTCATTGGTTCCTCTGTGAGAGACTGCAGAACAGTGCTTCCATGGAGAGCAGCTCCAAGGAGCCAATTTTTCAGGAAATAATAAAGGAGCATGCATCTTGTATGTGCTGCAACTTCTATGCAGTCAAGAATTGGCAGAGACATTGAACGTGAAAACGCCTGTCCTTTACCAGTACCTCATGAGGTAAGTTAGCCAGCACCTAGATACCCAAATCCCCATTTCCCATCTGAACCACAAAGGAATGGCATCTGCCAGAATTAACAAAGTAGAAAACTTCAGAAATGTGTTTGTTTGTTGGTAAGGGATGTTTCTACCTCATTTACTCTAATAGACATTTCTCAATGCATGCTTTTATTGCTGTTCTCATGGAGGTAACCAAAGAAGCCTGTCTGCCTTGAGATAAAACATGCAATGATGACATGCTCAGTACCAAACTGGAAGGAAAGGAAGCATTTTAAAGCCCTTTACCAAAGACTTCAGTAGGTCTTAAAGACTCAGTCTGCAGCTCATCCAAAGAAGCCAAGCTGGGGCTTGAAGGCTCCAATAAAGTAGCAAACCTGTTATGTTAATGATCTGTCCTTTCTCATCTGCAGAGGGAAAGTAAGTCATGTGTGTCCTTATACACTACTTTAGTAAAATGGATGTGCAGTACACACCTCATTACAATCACCGCAGGGATTAAAAGTAACTTGAGCAAATAGCCCCAACTCCTTGTAACAATCTTTTGAAGACATTCAAAGACAAATGAAAAGGAAAAAAAAAAAACAAACTAACAACAAAAAAAGCAACACTATCTCAAGAACAGAAGAGTTTGCAGAGGGACAAGTGAGCAGCTAACACAGGCCATAATCTTAGCAGTTCCCCTATGAACCTGGCTCTCCCACACAGTGTCCCAGGTCAATGTCATGGATGGTGGTCTCCATGGGAAAACGAGTGTGCAGAGGTCCTTAGAGAAGAAGGAGCCCTTCCATGGATGTGAGCAGGACAAGGCTGAAAGGCATCCGACTTTGTGTCTGAACAATGCTGCCCTCCTATGGCATGTCACTAAGCCCATTCACTTCTGCACTGACACTCCTTAGTCTCAAATGCTTCAACGTCCTTAACAGAAAGGCAGAAGCAGGGGGTACATGACAATTGAGTTCCCTTTCTGCCTCGTGGCCTCTGAAATACATACCCAGATGACTGATCCAGCCGATAATGCCCCATTCTCCGTCCAGGCTCTTGTTCTGGTCTATAGCCCTTCGAAGCCTTCAGATCCCATTTCCCTCTGAAGTGTAGTCTGTATAGATCATTCTCCTGTTAACTCTTTCAGGGCTAATGCAACACAGAAGGAAGAAGCTGTGAAGTTTAACTGAGAGCAAAAATATTCTTTTCAAATCAAACCTTCAAATCATGACAGGTACGGTCTGTAAGTCCATGCTTAAAACCTGCTCCCTTACTGCACCATCCAGGGGGATGCAACACAGCCTGAGTCCTTGGGCCAATCCAGCACTGAGTCTTCCTACCAATGGAGGAGTAAAACCTCTCTTGCTTAAAGATTATTTTTCTTTTGAAAACAGTTTCTATCTCCTTTCATACCTAATTCATGGCTAAGTTCCTCTTCACTGACACAAAGTGGGCAAATGTGTCAAACACTGATCACAGCATATTTCTACAGCTTTACGCCAATCCCCTTCGAAGCAACCACTTAGTCCCAATGGCCACCTTTGGGGTTTTCTCAGCTTACTAAAATATCTTTCCACTGCACCATCAGTCTTCATTTGAGTCAGTTGAGGCCTGTTGTTTACTGGTGGGACCTGACTTTTTAGTCCTGAACAGGTGTGAAATTTTATTAAACACATCATACGTCTGAAATGTGACACAGAAGATTAAAAGGTCAGCAAGTAGTTCAGTAACACCCATGTCTGAAATTACTTTATGCAGATGAAGACATACAGCTATATTTTTTGTGGATGCTCTTTGTGGGGAAGAAGTCTCAAACTGGATACACTTCATGGGTTTACAAGCAGCTGCAGAATATAAATGTATAAGGGAAAAGAAATGATAAACTAAAGAGATTTAGTAAGGCAGAAGAAAATGGCCACCCATGGACTTTACTCAGACCAGGCTGGTGGTCTGGATGATAACTGTGTATTTTGTACACTTACCAAAGCTGGTTACATAAATTGCTCAGATATATATGGAGCCACTTCTAGCTAACAGGATATACTCTTCTACCTGTCCCTCAAATCCTGAAACACCTGTGAAACCACTTCTTCATCACAGAAATATGTCTATCCCAAGCCACAGCAGACAGCTTCCCAAACTCACTGCAGTCTGACCTTTGCATCTCTGAGGCAAACCTCTGGCTTTTGTGTGATAAAAAAAATACCTGACTTTGTGTTTACCACACGACTTCTCAGATGCTGCTCACATCTGGATTATTTCCAGTGTACGTATATATTTTATACATGTTTATAACTCTGTAAAGTTTTAAAAGCTTTGGCAGTCTCTCAGCCAGAGCTGTGATATAAGTCTAGTATGTCTTTATGGGGCCTGAGTTAAGTATCAAAATACTGGGAAGTTGCAAGTGCCTTTATGGACTTGCAGATGGTGCTAAGTAGAAGCTGTAACCCAAACAAAGAGGATCATTTTCTGTGTGTGTAAAAAACAAAGTTTACCTACACCAGCAAATTCTTCACCGAGTCTCACTGCAATAGCTTAATTCACCACATTTCAGGGACCCCCAGAGTCCCAACACTGTCTGAATGGACACTAGACTGTCATCTGCCAGTGTCACTCCAGATCTCACAACCACTCTGGCCTCTCTGCAGTTCACAGTGCTTTGCATGTGATGACAAGCCTGATCTAGAGATCTGGCCCACCTCCCGGCCTCCAGCATGCCTCATGTACCATGGCCATAGCTTCTCCCCCCCACCCCGACCAGGTAGGAGGACCCTTTACATGACTTAACCCTGATCATGCTGTGCCTGAATTGCAGCAGACTTCATAGCAGAGTGTAAGAAGAGAGCATCGGTAAGTGCCTGTCTGCTCTTTAATGCAGAATTTATCTTTAATATCAGGCTTTGGTTTGACTCCCAAACTTCCCTAGGCTCCTCCTCAGTCTGCCCTCCCGCTCATGCCCTTGCTCTGTCCTTGAGCAAAGCCATACACAATGATTCACCCTGCTCTCCATCAGCTCTCATGAGATCACAGCTTGAATACTGTGTTCAATTCTGGGTGCCACAGTATAGAAAAGACACTTTCTAGAGCATGTCCAGAGAAGAGCAACGAGGGTGGTGAGAGGTGTGGAGGGTATGATCATACAAGAAGCAGCTGAGGCAGCTGGTTTAGTATAGAGAAGAGGCGGCTACGGAGAGATACTGCTTTCTACAACTACCTGAAAGGAGGCTGTAGCAAAGCTGGTATTGGTCTCTTCTTGCAAATAACAAGGACAAGACAAAACAGATTTAAGCTGTGCCAGAAGAGGTTTAGATTGGACATTAGGGAAAAACTTCCTTACTCAGAGAGTGGTGAGGTGTTGGAACAGACTGCCCAGGGAGGTGGTGGAGGTCCCAGCCCTGGAAGTGTTCAAGAAGCATGTAGATGTGGCACTTCAGGATACAGTTTAGCCATCAGAGTAGTTGGGTTACAGTTGGACTCAGTGATCTTAAAGGTGTTTTCCAAGCTTAATGATTTATGATACCATGGTCTGGCAATGAGATCTGAGAAGCCCATTTCTGAAAAAAACTCATCTTGCGTGATTGTACACTAGTTCCTATATCTGCTACCACATACACTAATATTGTGGCTCAACTGGTTTTGACACCTCACTGATGTGCTCTTGAAACCTGTTAAATAACTTTCAATGGTAGCCCACGGTTGGCTTCAAGCAGGCAATCCAACAAGCAGTGGAGATTTTGCATATAATGCTATTAAAACATAAGGTAATATGAAGGGTCAACATTTTTCCACACTGCTATTCCAAGTATTGAGAAGATAAAGATAGAACACATTCCTGTAATCAGCTAATTACTCTTAATACTAAAGAGCATGGGATATCTACTCAGAGAGGATGTGTTCAACACTGATGGATCTAGGAATGCTGGACACATCTCTCAGATGAAGAGGCAGAAATGTGCTAACTTCTGCCCTCCATAGCACCACTGGGGTCCTAGCATTATAATAAAGGTGACACAACCTAATAAGTCAACCATCTTGTGTTTGCCCAGATAATTATATTTTAACTGTTAAAGGGGCTTTGAAAATTGGCAGTCATGTGAATGATTGGTCAGTGCAGCACATGCATTTGCCAAGTTAGGGTGATTAATGTAATTCCCAGCCCAGGAAAGACCAGACAATGAGTTCAGTGCAACTCCCAGTATTTATAAACAACTGACCAAGAGAAATAATCCAGGACATAACCACACTACTCTTCACTTGCAGCAATAGAGAAGACTAGGGAAGTGACTGTGTAATTTCTAGTACAGATAGCTTCTTGGATCTGACTGAACAGACTGGAGCTGGTTTAGTTTACCAGGCCTCCATAGGAAATTAACACTGTTCCTAAATAATTTAGCTGGACAGTGAATCAAGAACAAATCCTTTTCATGACTTGCACGAACGACTTGGAGATGAAGTTATATGTGCTAGCTGAGGATTTTACATGCAGTTTAGTATCTCACTTTAGTCCTGTTTTCCTGTCTTTAAAAGGAAGAGGGTACCTAGTTCCTGCACAGGAGATCCTTCTACTGAGATTGTAAGGCTCCATGTCTATACAATAGCTTGGAATCTTTGGAAGAAAGATAAGCAAAACCATTATTGATCCAAAACATTTTGTATACTCTGCTGCTGCGCTCAATAAAACAATCAAATATAGGACATGTTTCTGCACAGCCAGCATATAGAAAATTCTCTATTGTCTCTTTCTACTTTATCAAACAGCCCATGGAAATCTTTAGAGTCCCTAGTCAATACTATTTAAAACATCAGAACTGATTTTACACTCCAAATCCTTTGCAATTTCTCTTTCC
Source organism: Ramphastos sulfuratus (assembly GCA_013399055.1). Lineage (NCBI taxonomy): Eukaryota > Metazoa > Chordata > Aves > Piciformes > Ramphastidae > Ramphastos > Ramphastos sulfuratus. Next base: position 317,983 of record WBNM01040198.1, read on the forward strand.
CTCAAATGGGTAGCATGCTTGTGGGAAGAATGCCTTCCCTTCATAATTACAACACACAAAGTTTCAGACATTCATATTTCAGGTGAAGGCCTAAAAATCTGAAGGCTCTCATTATCTTTCCAACACAAAGACTTTCCTGAGGGTTACTGCTTTTGCATAAAAGGATGTGTATTTTCCTTCCTTTCAATGTTACAGTGAAAGATGATGTCATGACCACCTCATGGATTTACTAGCAATCCACTTCATTAAAAAAAAAAAAAAAAAAATCAAAAAATCAAATTCCACTTACTGTGTAAGTATAGTTTTATTGTAATATGAGAACCCATACAGGGCAACCTAGAAGTAAACTAGTTCCAAGTTTCTCCCTTTTAGTCATATCCTGCTTCCACTGCATCTCTCTTTGAGTCATAGGGCTAGGGCTGTCATGATGCACATGTTAGAAATTATTCTAAACCAGTTCATCAGATTCCACCCCAACACTTCTTCTGATTACAAAGTTAATAGCTTGAAATGGACATACTAGAGATAACCCTGTGACCTGTTTAATTGGTAGCAAGAAGAGCAGCAAAATGTAGCTGAGAGTGACAACACCTAGTTGTCTAGCAGGGGAGCTTGAGGTTCCACTACTAGAAGCCATGCAGGAAAATGGAGGTAATTGTAGGTTGTTCATGCCTTCTTTCAGCCTGCAAAAGCTTTATTGATCTACATATGCAACTTATCACATGTATTTCTCAACAGGAAAATATCAGTGATACACAACGATGCAGCTTTATCAGATGCTTTGATTAACTCTCCACTGTTTGAAGGTAGAAGCGAATTTCTGAGAAAGAAGTACAGCATTCTGACAACAGGACAGGTGTTAAGAGATGCTACTTTCAGCCATTGTCTGAACCATTTAAAAACAGCCCAGTAACAGATGATGTTATAATATTATGAGCCAGGGAAAAATAATTATTTTTTAGAAAAAAAGAGACTTTAATATTTCCTTCTGTAAACAAGCAAACAAAAAAACCTAACCCTTGTTTTAACAAAAGGGCTGTATACTCAGCATGTTTAGCTAGCTCACCACAGGATGGACTAAGGAACAATACTAGCACAGCAAAGGGGGCAATAAAGCATAACTAGGGAGCAGCAAAAGGAAACTGTACTACTGACCCATTAGATTGGCTTAGTCACAACGTGAATCTACTCTCTTGACTGATATCCAGCCTATCTCTAGAAACATGTGAGATAGAGAATGAGACTCATTTGGTTGATTCCTAAGTGTAAGACTGGACAGGTCTGAATGTGGGTTTTAAATGCCTGAACAAGGAAGGAAAGAGGTTCTATGATGCAAACTTTTCACGGAACGAAAAAATGTCCACCTGAATCTACACTGTGTAAAGTATTAAGGATGTATTTTTATCTTTGGAAATTATTGTACAGTTAACTGCATACCAACTCTGAAAATAAAGCCTTGTTTTATTCTCTCGCCTTGGATTCGCAATAGGAAAGAATTAAAGAACTGTATTTGATCCATTAGGTTGAGGAACTCACAGGTACTGTACATTGTTTTAGTGTACTAAATTTAGTTGACTTCTGTCTCTTTCAATTACCCTTCTATAAAAGACAGGTGAAAAATAACGTCTCTCTTTATATCATTTGGTTTGCTGTTGATTAATTCTTCTCTTCTAGTGCTTGTTTACATTTTGTAGGGTAGGGAGGACACAATGGCTTAAGGCAAGGGAAAAAAAGCTTCATTAAAAAGCTCTTTTTCTGAGTTTAATTGTTGATAAAAACATAGAAGTCAGAGAGAATGCACTGAATCTTCTTTGGTAGAATAGGCCAATTGTAAGAAAACTTGTACCAAAAAAAAAATATTTCTATACATGCTAGCCTCATTATTTATGTGAAGCTAAACTAAATACAAGTTTCACATAATTAATCCACTAACTTACCTATTTTTGCCACAGCAAAGAACTGTAGAGGAATAGCATGCCCTAATTCTTAAAAGAATTGTGCTTCATATCAGAAGCACTTATTTCAGAAATAGTTCCATTCCACTTGGTATCACTTATGTGTATGCCCTCTGTAAGCTATGTGCAACTTTTAACACCCCTTGGCCTCTCTAAAGGAGGTAGAAAGTAGACATGAATTCTGGGGCAGGTCTTGCACTCAGCTTCTGCTTTGCAAAGGATACAACAGTGAGGTGTAAAGGGTTTCTGACTGTGATGTCCTCCAACCATCAAATGGTAATCAAATACTTTGATGAGAAGGAAGCAAAAAGATGAATGTATTTTACTGATCTATTTAAATTTCCAAAATAGTAATTGCTGAACTTGACTGTTCTCAAAAACCTTGTTCTGAAAACAGCACGAAGCAGCAATGATTTGCCCTGAGTTTCTGCAGAGTCTGAATGTTCAAAGATATATTGAAGTTTGAAGATATATTCCCCTACCTTGTTTCAGTGCTTAGACTGGTCTCACACCCCACAAAGACCAAAAAAAAAAAAAAAAAACCCACCACCAATTCCTAACCCTCCAGAAAAAAAGTGCTCCACTCAGAAAGTCAAGCAGAAAGTCAAGATTTTTTTTCAACCTTCCTGTTGAAAAGGTTAGAAAAGCCTTCCTTACTACATGTGACTGTTGTTCATTAATTACCAGTATTAATCTGCCACTAAAATCTAATGCAGCGAATTTGGCAGTGATTATGCATGTTTCATTGATTCCTCCAAAGAAACACAAAGCAAGAAATCTAGAATCTGTAATAAGACCTGGAAGAACTTATAGCAGGAATGAAAATGTTTCTAGTGCATCCTCCTGGTAACAGTAGATTGAATAGCAAGACTAATATAAAAGGCAGAGGTGATGATTAGCAAGCATATATGAAACTGTCAGGAGATGTTACTTCCTCGAGACAAGTGTCTGTGGAGCAGGTATCATGAAATCCCTCCTTCCCATCCCCCCACCAGGAACTGGGAAAGAACAGATCGCATCTGCACCATAGGCAGCACAAAAAGTAACTGTCAGTGCCTGTAAGTTCTCCTACAAAGTATGTAGGTACACAAGTCTGATAGTCTTCTGTGGGCTAATGGCTTCATTAATCTGCCAGCAGATTATATACTAGAAACATATCACTGCCTGTTATTCAATGTCAGGTATGTTCTTGTCCACAACTCAAATGCACCTATTAGGGCAGAGTTTGAAATTCAACAAAAAGATACCTTTTTCAGGTTGTGAGAACACAACAAACTAGTGGAAGCATTTCAGTAGACCTTTTTTTTTCTTTATGAACAATCTGTTTAATGAACGTTGTGTCTCAGATAAAGCTCCATTTTTTGAACAGGCATTTATTCTTATGACAGAAAATTATGCCAGTCCCTTGCCACTGGGGATTCCAGTTCCTGTTTGGCTGGTTTTCTACTAGAATGATCACCTGTTGGGCACATAAAATACCATGAAACTTCTTTAGAGAAGTCTTGAAGTTAGAAATAAAACTTGCAGTTTTAAGAAGCTGGACGTTTTTCATTGCTTGCTGATGACCTGCATGGGCTGTTCATGCATTCAGGCAGGTTTCCACAGTAAATAACTCCCAGTGAAATGTGATAAATATCCTTGTCCATCTTCCAATCTAGAAACTTGAGAACTCACAAGATATGTAGGAGTTTATAATCTATGCTTCTCTCCCTCAAGGACCACTAAGTTTATTAAGAAACTTACACTCCTGAGAAACCATACCAGGACAATACATATACACAGAAAACCATCACTGCCTATGATGTAAAGGAATGCTCTGGTGGCTGAACATTATGCACCTGGATACACATGTTTTCCAGAAGAAATAATTTCTTTGGTATATATTTTTTTCATTCCTAGTTTGATGGTCTTTCAGAAAAACTAGTAAAATTGTCAAAGACAGCACTATAATGTGAAAACACCATGTAATGTAGGCTTCTTTCAGATGTGTGTGTAGGGAAGAAGAGAACATAGCTGGAAGCGCAAGAACAATGTCTGCAGATTATAAAGATCTGTATAATCTACATATTAGGTTAGCTGTCTATAAAGAAGTGGAGTGCTACAGTGGAGAAGATAAATAAAAATTTAAAGGAGAGCAGAGATCTCTCCTTTAACACTTCTCCATTATTTGTGTCCTCTTGAAGGCTCCTTGGAATATCACAGTCCCTGCCAAGGTGCAAAACCTGGCTGATCCTGGCTGACCTAGCAAGTGCCTCAGTACCCATGCAGTACTCGTACTTCTGGTCTCAAAGCTTTGAACATTGCAAGCATGTGCAATCATGCAACAGAGCAGCAAATAGAAATTAACATCATCTGCACTTAACAGGGGAAGAAATCAGATTGAATAGAACTGAAAAAGACAGATGAAGGAAAGAGTCAAGGTGGATGGCTCTGTCTTGCTTTTGACAGGCAGATATGATAAATAGGAAGCAGCAAGGCAACAACTCTGTTAGAAAAGGCCAACATCCTGAATCCTCAACCCTAGGCAAGAAGCAGAAACAGCAATCCCATTTCCTCAGCTATAAGCACAATGATCTGTTGTACCCTGACCTACTCCAATGCCTGACAGTGCCTCAGGTCTGCTACGGCTCCCCTCCTTTTCAGTGCTCTTCAGGGCAACATGAATTTCAATAAGGTTAATAATTAACCTAATGAGGCTAAATAATTAGTCAAATAAAGCTAAACTAGACACTGAAATAATCCAAACATTCCTTTGGAAGGAGGAGGGAAGAAGGAAGAAGCATATTGATGTGAGGCAAGCAAAATAACTAAAACCAAAACTAATTTTATCATAGGTGCTCAACGTCTCACATTCTAGAACACCAGGTGCTACGCAGATGAACAAGAATACAATCACCTCTTGAAAGGGCTTAAAACAAAGCCGACATCCAAGAACTGTGAAGAACACAGCAAAAACACAAATGGTATTTCAATAAATTTGTTTCTCACTCCTGTGGTTCCTCATCACCTCAGTCACAGTACCCTTCTTAGCTAATCAAGTAACATCAAGTTCAAGCCTAAATTCCGTGGGTTAGCTTAACTGTTACTGTGTTGCAGTGTGCAATTTCACTTAAGAATTACTTATTCCTTGTTAGGGCCTCTCTAGCAATGTTGCTTCTATCACTACTCAAAGGATAATTCAGCAGGGTGCTAAACACCCAAAAATATAATCTTCTTGCAGGGACGGGGTACATTTTTAGATGAACTTAAAACTTGACTTGATTCTAGCTATCTGCAGCTCTCAGCAGCTTTAAATGGTATTTTGGGCACTACCGCGTCAGAGGAGACAGGTTTTCCATACAAACAATTTGAATTCGTTCCCAAAACAATAGTTCCCATGCACAGAAATAAAGTACTGTGGTCACAATTAGAGAAAATCTCGTGCTGCACTTAGATGAATGTCAAAATTGTTTTAGGGAAGGCCTTGACTTGAGGAAAGGAAACCAGCAACCAGTGATAGAACTCACTGCCACACATGGAAATAGCCAATGTATTATGATAGGCAAAAAATACTGGCAGTCTAAAGTGGTGTGTCAAGCAACATCAGAACTGGGTAAGAGATGAGTTTTAAATTCCACTTCCTAGGTTTGACAACGCTGACTAAAAAACCACCAAAGCCTATAAATTAATGATGATCAGCTTTAATAGTGACAGAAGGAACTAATTGGTAGACCACGTCCAGATATTTTCAGCACCATATTGTCTTCTAAATATGGTGCTGTTTACTGTTCACCTTCCACTATGGCTATCGCCAAGCATTATTAGAAGCGAGCCAACGACTGCACATTTGCTAGCACAGACTCACCCTCACTGTTTAACAAGAGACATATCCATAACAAGAGATTAGTGAGAATATAAGAAAAAAAGCATCTTTAATTTTTATAGATATATGTTTTCAGAAAATAATTCAGTTTATTAGTAAAACTGGTTTTGTTCAGGTTTAGCAGCAAAATTACCTGGAAGATTACTTACTTTCAAGTAGATCCAGTGTTCCACTCCTCTCCTGGCAGAAAGGGAAAGCACCTTCGGGTTCTCAAGGCACCGATTGTGTATTTCTTGTGGTATGAAGAAGTTTCTTTTAACATTCAGCTGTGCAATTCACCAATTCCCAGAACTGCATGTTATAGTTCGAATTCTGAACAAAGCTAAGTACCTTCCCTTCCAGGGCTCTTTTGTCTTCTAAATGCATCGTCCTTGGCTGTTTTTCATGTTATTGTGTTCTCACTGCTTCTGTATAAATGAACGTATTAATCCTTAATTTTCTACATCTCCTGCTCCGTTTTTCTTCTCTTAGAAGCTGCAGATGCATATTACCACTGCTAGCTGCCTCCTCTCTGGAGCGGTCTGGCAAAAGGAATTAGTTCAGAGAAGTTCATAAAAATGTGTATTTTCTTGTCACTTCTACTGTACTTCACAGTTGTCTCACTGTGTTCTCATTATTTTTATTTCAAATATGCTTATGAAAACCTATCACATCAGGTAAGATCTGCAGGGTTGAAAAGATGACCTTCCAAGACAAGAGGCAGAAATAGGGGAGGCAATCTGTCTCCTGTTAACTGACAGTTTCTCCACAACTCTTACCCTTTAGGGTTTCCCTGGGAAAATACAAAACCTCAGTTTTGGCTTGTTGCAGCATTCACAATGGTGAAGAAATAAGCCATGATGATTCACTTGTCAGCAGCTTAAGCAGTTGTAGAAGTTGAAGTCCATTTGAAAATACTTCAGGTATTTGTATACAGTAGACCTAAATGCAAGGGCATCAAAATCTGGCATAGAAGCCTACATGGGAAGAATATGGTCCAGGCTGAAACAAGACAGGTTTTGGTAGAAACAAGTACAAGTGCAATACTGCTGGTGACTTCACATTTTAAAACACAGCAAATCAGTGTGAAGAAATTTAGTCTGTACCATCTAATTACAGCTACTGATATTTTCTAAGCTGCCCTGCTTATTCAGTTCACAGAAACAGTGTATTCCCTCTTCTACGTGTCCCTTCAGGAGAAAAGGGGGAAAAATACAACCGAAACTGTTGGTTTAGAGGTATCATCCACAAAGATAAAGGCAGCTAATACGAAGCAAAGAATTCATTGAATGACCTTTCTAAATCTTCAGCTGCTCAATCACAAAAATACAAGAGAAGAAAACTCAAATTCACGTGAGTTAGCATGTAGCCACATAAAGTTATCCATGATATCCCAACAAGGACTTATGATTTAAAAAAAAAACAAAAAAACAAAAAAAAAAAACCAACAAAAAAACCCCCCAAAAACCCAAAAAAACCCAAACTGATCCCACCACACCTTCTTTCTTCCTGCCTATTAGAACAGACATCATGAAAATCAATCATCACACAGATAAAACAGAATCCTTCCCCTTCATTGTTGTGAAAAGCCCAGCACCATCAAAAGAGCACGAAGGAAGAAAAAGGCACTATTTGCCACAGTGCTTTTCCAATCCATTTTACGTTGCAGCTATAAGCAATGGGATTCACCTCATACTCCACAAGCATCAACTTTGTCTTGTTTGACAATGGAATAAGGCGCAGAGAAACTATGTTCTACGGAAACTCTATATATCCCTACATATGTTGGTAAAAGCATATATGTACACTGACAGACACAAACTGGAGTTGGCCTTGCACCTCCTACAATTAAGCTACTAATACTTATCTATCATCACCCATACACAGGGCACTGGAAACCATCATTGAAACAACATAGTAGCAACTGGCAGACTCTCTATTAAGACTACAGGAGTATTAATATCTTATGTCTTCACAACAACAAAGTTTTGGTTTTGGTTTTTTTTTTAAAGCAGAAAAAAATGAGAAAGCCACTATTTGTCACAGGGTGATCTCAAGGCTGTTAATCTGTCTACACCTTAAGAAAGAAAAGAAGAGAAAAATCTAATTTAAACAAGTAGTACTAGGAATAAAAATTTCAGACTGATGCTACCTTAAATTGCTTGGGAGGCTGAGGTATCCAGTCATGGTCTTCAGTAAAAGAGAAAATTATAGGGTCTATCAATTAAAGAAGCGGTCCTTTGAGCCTATGTGCTGGCATGCTTACAGTTTTTTTAATGTCTGCCAGGATGTTTTACAAACTAAACTCAGCAAGATGACAATTCCACCAGAAGGTGCTTCAGATGGTTTTGCTAATAATTTTGATCAGCTGAAATGGAGAAAAACATCACTTTGTTTATTTGGCTTTTCCAGAACCTGTCAAATCTGAGCAGAACCATTAATTGCCCCCTTCTGTATCTCCCCTGCTAGCTCTCCCACCTTCTTTCAGAAAAGAGACTTCATTTTTGTGGTGTTTTTTTCTACACGTATTCTGCATAATCAGCCTTTGTTTTCAAAACAAACTCTGGTCATTATTTGTGCACTTCCTTTGCTGGAAGGAAGTACCGTTTCTTGAGAATATTCATTGGAGGTTGCTACTGCTACAAACATGTAAGTGCTAACCACCATATATTGGCTTTTGTTTTAATAGCCTTTTAACCAACTTTGTTAATGGACTGAATGCAATTTAGATATAGAACTTGGCTAAAATGTAGCTTCAATTGGCTATTAAAATTTAAGAGCCAACTAAGATAGCTAATTACAAAAAAGCTCCAGTGATAATGCTAAGCAGAATTAGTAATAGCAAATGACAGTCTGTCTAGTCTTATTCCCAAAGGGAAAGAAACTCTTAACTGAGAAGTCAACCAGACAACGTGCAGAAAACCTAATTGCATTACTGGTATTACGGCATCCCAAATCTGGCAGCTCACTGGGACAAAACTGTGAGTGAAGTCTGTCAAAATACTCAGGAAAGCAACTGACCCTGTTTTTCATGCTAGATGCAATAGACATTGAGAATTATGTTTTTATTTTGAGAAATAATAATTTGCAATTATTCCTGTAAAAAGTATCAAATCAGCACCATCTAAAAAATATCTTATACCCATCTCAAATTTGATTCTCTCTCCAGATATTTAAGTGAAAAAAATATAAACAATCTGTCTGCAAAACATTCAAGCACTAAAAGAAGCATTCTGTGCTTCATTATCAATATCCTCATTACACCATCAGCTGAAGTGCCGACTAGTTCTCCTGTGAAGATTTATCATGTACAGTGGCCACTTTGAAACATAGGTAGCGGAGTCTTTAACATTCCCTACTCAAGTGTCTCCCTGCTGTGCCTGTAAATGTCAGTCCAGTTTTTTCACGGCTGTGCGCACAGATTAGAAACAGCAGGAGAGCTTGGGAGTATGACTACAATACCAGTAAGGACACTTGTCTTCATGGCACTGCTCAAGTGATTCTTGGAATGCAGGACCCTGCTGTTTTCTAATATTTACACACAACTGGAGTCATCAAGAGCAGTAAATGCAGTCTAAAGGCAGCTTGCTTCTTTTGTGTAAGGGCTTTACTTTCAAATGGGGATGTCAACAAAATCCTACTACACCCTCTGCCTCTTCTAAAGTGGTGCATTTCCCCATCACTGTTTTGGAAAACAACACATGCATGCAAGCACATGTTGTATGTAATACATACAGTAGTACTGCAGGTATTATCACAGTCTTCTATTTGGCTCATCCTGGCCATCCCCCACTTTAACATCATTGCAGTTTACTGTGACCCAGAGACATTCCCGCCCATGAAGAGCATAGTTTTGCACCATCTCTTTTAAGTGTAGACAAGCCTTGAAACAGCATTCACCTAGAATGGAAAGCATCCTATTTCCTCATTGAACACTTGCCAGTACAAACCTATTCCAGAACATTTTTGGGGCAGGGAGAGCTACAGAAAGTTTATGAAATTTGCACCTCAAAACATTCCTTTCAAATATATGGAAGTGCTGTTGCAGTTGGCTTTAGTAGCATCAATGAAAACAGACTACCTGAAAACTTGAACAGTAAAGAAAGGAAGTTTATCAGTAAATAAGTTACTAAAAGAATTGAGATGTCAAACAACTAAAGTACAAAAGAATGACATCAACTTTGAGTATGCAAGACAAGCAACAGCATACAATATGCTTTCCTGACAACAGTTCTTCAGAATAGCATAATACACCTTTTGAAAATTAATAAAGTCATTAAAATTATATTTAAAACTCCTCAAATCAAACTATGAGAGAGGATTTAGCAGTCCTATTTTTACATTTGAAACAAAGAAAATGTTATGCTTAAAGTCATCAGCCACACTTTGCTAGTAACTAGGAAAACAAGACTGAATAGCAGTCAGAACAACAAACAAGAAGGCATTAGACTTTTTAAAAACGTTATTCCAGTTTTATTTCAAACCAAAGTATATCTTTGTTTCCAGAACATAACCTCACCATTCATTCAGTGTTTTATACTACAACATATTTATTTCTGTGAATAGCTACTCAGACATTACGCAACCAAGCAAGCAGAGTACTGGACATCCACACAAACACACTACCCGTTGGCTCATAAGGATTCCTTTTCATTTGACAAACATCACATGAATGATGTGCAAGACCAAACTCAACGGAATTTTGCAGTATCTAAATGGAAAGCAGTGGTATTTCATACCAATATTAAACACTGCATTTGACGACTTACAGCTGAATAGAAGACTCAATGCCAAGCAAGGAAGTACATTTAAGATAGGTTATATATCTCTTAACTATAAAAAAAGTTTTCCACTGTTTTGTGATGAGAAGCACATGTGAATCAAGCTATCACTGGAACTAGGTACTTTACAAAGTTATTCTTTATAATTGTAGCCTTTTAACAGGTATAAAAAGAAGACCTGAAGGGGAACCATGGGTTGAGGCACAGACAGGGTGTCAGAATGAATGAGCATTGGCTTTTAGCTGGCTATTGTCTTTATCCTGAGCCTTATGTCTGGAATTCTGTTCTCCTCCTTTCTAGAGAAACTCCAAATGAGTGGAAAAGTGATACAAACACAAATATTGCAAGGGAAAAAAAAAAAAAAAAAACCAAAAAAACCAAAACTCACTACCTGTCCTCCAAATAATTTGTTAAACACATTTTATAACAAACTATGAGAAGGATGGGAAGGGTTTATGTTCTTTTTTTACCTTTAAATACTCGAGAAACAGTTAAAAGACATTTCAATTATTTTAGACTTCATCTTAGTGTACAGCTAAGTGATCGAATTTTAATAAGGCTTTACTCAAAACTAGAAGAAATCAGATGCAACACTGCTGTTCCCTATAAAGCACCTATAAGAAAACTAAAGTAGCTTTATTTCTACTTTATTAAGCAGAGAAGAGCACTTTCTTTTAGTTTTACTTTAAGATATGAATTCATGTATATAAAGAGTAAAAAAAAACTTCAACATTGGCAAAATTTTGCATTTAGGATTTAAGTATACATAAATTATGCAAATAGTTTCAAAAAACATTTATTCTTCGAAAGCAGGTGCAAACAGCAGTCCATGTTTCCACAGAATTCAACATTTAAAAAAGAAAGAAAAAGATTCCAGTGCTACAGTAACTGAAAAAAAAAAAAAAACAAAAAACAAACCCCAGAGATGAGTCAAAGAGCTACTTCTATTATTTACTTCTGGACTCTCTTTCTGGTTGCTGTGCTTTTCTTGGGTTTTGGTGAGGTCATCTTCCGGGTTCTAGTAGCTACTGCATCTGCAAATCAAACAGAAAATGACCAGACTTTCTATGAAATAACAGAAATGGATCACAAGAAAATAACTGTAGACTCTGAGAGGATAGATCAAGTCAATTTATTTAGTTTGACTGGGGAGACAGGAAACACATGATATAGAAGAATATGCCATCATTTCTGGGAACAAATTTTCTCTTGAAGTACGTATTGTACAATTCAGCTTCTCAAAAAGCAGCATTGCATACAGTTGATCCAGTTTAATAGCTTGACTTCACCAAAAGACGAAGAACCAAAACATAACCCCTTCCCTTCCTTGTCTGTGCCAACTTTCAGTACTATGATCCCTCCCAGTCTTAAGCCTCTTTCACTGACCTTTGGACCTTGTGCCAAGATCATCTGCCTCTGTATAACCTGGAAGTTTTTTTCCAGCTCTACCATTCTGGTTTTTTAGTTACCTGCAGTATCTTAATGTTCGGAATGTGAGGTAGAAAGCAAACAGGTAGAAAAGAAGATTTTCGTTTGGCAGTGTCAAGCTGTTAAATCAGCTCAGCTATCAGTGCAATTTTACCTACTGATTTCAAGCTATTATTTCACAGTATTTCATTAACAAAGGTAACAAACACCTAAATAAAATCCCTAACAAACCTAGCGGGCAGGTTGTTAAAAGAGACCATACTTAAATGAAATAAAAAAAATCTCCCCGCACTCTGTTTTATTTCCTTCCTATGAGCAGGAAAAAGGGGACTTAAAAAAAAAAAAAAAACCCAACACAAAATCACAAACAAACAAACAAAAAACCCAACCCACCTAAAAACCCCACCACAGATCATTTCTCTGAATCACATTCAACTGTAGTCGCTTTGAGAAAAAAATTGCTACCATTTTCACAAAGGCAGTAACACTGATATTTTTTTTCCTCTCCTACTCACAGTATTATTTCATTTCTGTAAAATCCTGACTCCCCTCCTTGAAATTGATATGCTTAACTATTTAAGTTCTCTACTTGTAAAACTACATATAACTCTACAGTTTCTGCCACCTTCTTAATCTGCATCACTGACAAAGAAAAAAATATTAAAATTGTGTTTCATGGAAGTCCCTAAGAAATAATTTGCTTGCATAAGACAACAGCTTTTGAGCAGTATGAGTCACTGATTGTTCAAGTCAGTGAATAAATCTGAGTGAAAGCATGGAAACAGAGAACAATGCAGAACAAACCAGAAGTCCCGCGTCTACCCAAAACCTCACCAAGAAAAGCAATTAATTACTCCAGTCTTGCTTTTGCATTTAATTTTACATAACAATTTTCTTCTAAAATGTTGATTCGAAATTAAAAATACAAAAATTAACACTGAAGAATTTTTCTTCTTGAAAATTGAGAATAAAAAAAAAAAAAAGACTACTGTTCCTCTTTTTGTCCAAAAGCATTTGATGCTATTCAACACAAAACTTACAAATAGACTTTGTCAGACAATATATCTTTGATTAACAAATCACTTTTAGAAAAAAGACCTGTTCTGGTAAAATACACAAACACACACACCCCTCCCCCCCAATCACTATGTAAAAGTCAAATCCCATTCTGGTATCCTTACAAGTACTGGCAGCTGAAAGCTATACAAGCAGGTATCATGAAGGAGTAACTTTATCTACATAAATCATTCCTTCTTCCAGATAAATTCCAGTTTGTCTTCAAGAACGAGTTTAGGATTTTCAAAGTTACAAAGTATTTTGGCTACTATAACTCTATCAGCAGATCAGTTTTCTGAGTTTTCAAACTGAATTGACCTAGTGCTGTGCAGGAGAATTTATCAATTGCATGAACTTCAACAGTTTTTCTCCCTCCACCCTACCTAGGGCTTTTCCCTGGAATCTTTATATTGCAATAGAAAGCACAGAATAACCAAAGTTCTCTCCTCAAGACAAGACAATAACCTGATCTTTTTCCCTTTCATTAGCCTCCCCCAGTTTTGACTAAGGTAGCTGCAATTTTTCTTCTCAGATAATCATAGACTGTATAATTAAATACTGCAAAGACAGGTCAAATTCATATTCTATTCTCAGAAAGACTATAAATATGAAAATTATGACCTTAGGTAGAAAAATACTGCAGGTGTTTGTTTACAGAGAAAAACAGAAATTAGTTATCTGATTTTCATGTTCGTATTTCAGAAATGTAGTATTTCACAGCAGCAATCAATGCTTACAAATTCTTAATTCAGCAAGAGCCTACCCATTTCTAGTTGCTCATAATGGAACATCAAAAAGAAGAATACTGCTACCTTGTCTCTGATTTCTCCTTTATTACATTAGTGAGTTACCTTCAAAGCTTTTCTAAACAAACCATGCCTATGGAGAACCTCTAAGTGAATTATAACAAACAAAAAAAAAATCCTTATCATGGTTCTTTTATTCAAAAGTTCTAACTGAGAAAGAAGAAATATTCTCTTAAACTATCTGATTAATTACATTAAGCTCAGAATGTCTGCTCTCAACTCATATTTAGCATCAAAGTTTGCAGCTATTTCATAAGTGAAAGTCTTCTGTACCAAAATGCTTGCCTGCATTTTCAAAATTAGCCTGATAACATAAATTTTCCCATCCTCACAAAGTTTTCTTGTGGGAGAAATGTCAATTCTCTTTCTGAAAACAGGAGTAGTCCTGTGTGGGCAGTACCAAACAAGGACACAAACAAAGCTATTACAAGCAAAGGAGAAGGTTTTTGTAAAGCAGATTAAACTGAATTAGGTTGCAACAGCAATTTAAATGAGGAAGAATTATATAGGCAAAAATAAACCAGATGGTGTCACTGCACAGCTTGTTTCAAGACTGCAACAAAGTTCAGCAGAAGCATAGAATCCCACAGGCTCTAGAGGAATTATTAAACAAGTTGATTATGCTATCTGATCCTCTGTGTAAACAGTAATATGAAGCAACTTTACAAAAAAACCCCATACATCAGTACTGGTATAGTTTTGGTCTAAAAACATCAAGAGAAAATACTATGCTAATCAAAGATTCTTTTCAGTAGTAAGGACAGCTAAATATCACAAATGGTGTTGATCAGGGATGCTTTAAAATAGATATAATACTGATATGTATCAAGATTAACACATATATAGATAAACCTGTCCTTAGGTTGGTGCACACAGATCAATTCTTGATGTCCCTTACCTAGATATGCCGTTTTAGAAACACGTGAGTCTAGAGTAGCAGAAATAAAACTGGAGTTCCTATGAAATGATAGATTCCTTTGGTAAAAATAAGTAGACACCAGAATCCCAAGTCTGCCCACTTAATTGCCTGCTTTGAAGGAAATGAGGACACCTGACAAAGACAGAGTACATGGCAGTCTGTTTAATGGCTGAAGAGTTCCAGCAATTCTAGTCCATGCACACTCTTAAACTAGATTTGTGGTAATTATCATTAAACAACACAGCTACTGATTTTCGCCCTCAAAAAGCACATGCAGCTGAGTACATTGATCAGACACTGCAAGGTTTCCTTTTTTTAAAGAAAAAATCTAATGTGTGAGAGCACACCTGCATAATCTGACACACAATTCACTTTATCTCTTTAAGAAACAAAGGTCAATATATCTGGAGTGCTGGACCATGTAGTGAGGAGTTCTCAAGTGGTTTCTGGAAGAGATGTTCTCAGACTAGTCTCCACCTGGATGGAGCTTAAATCATCATTTCTGTATAGACAACCTGCATGCTCCAGTAGTCAGTCTTATGACAAAATTCACATTTCTTTGACACTGGTAACTTCATGACACATAGATTGAATTGCCACAATTAAGCTGAGAAGCAATGAAGTAGGAACAAGAGGGTCACAAACAACTCTCGTTAGTCAAACAGATCTGATCTTGCACATGCACTGTATCAGACCTCAGTGCAATAAATCAATCCAGTATGTTTTTTTACTAATTAAAGTAACTAATTGTGGACTTTTTTCCAAAGAGGTGACACATTTAGGACTGTCAGATGTTCAAAATTCTACCACTGGCCACATTATCACTTTTGTCTTGGGAAATGTGATTCAGCCGTATTTCAGCTGTCTTTGATCATATCAAATAACCAAGTCACTTTGCTGGATGGCTCCCTAGGTCTTTTTCCTTCAACTGTCCCTTCAAAGGTTTCTACAATCAAACTGAAAACTCACACAATTGCTATTTACGCACAGAAGGCATAGGGAAAAAAATATATAATTGGAAGCTGAAAGATTACACTGAGTATCCAGCTGCAAACCTCAAATGAAAGGCAGGCTGCACAGCAATTAAAGAGTTAAGCATCAAGCTAGTCATTGAATTGCAGAACTGCTTTGGTTGGAAAAGACCTTAAGATCAAGTCCAACTCTACCAAGTCTGGTGCTAAATAAACCATGTCCCTTGGCACCACATCTTTTAAACACTTCCAGGGATGGGGATCCAACCACCTCTCTGGGGACCCTATTCCAGTGTTTCAGAACCCTTTTAGTGAAGACATTTCTTCTATTATCCAATCTGACCCTTCCATGGTGCAACTTGAGACCATTTCCTCTCATCCTATCATTTATTACTACAGAGAACGTATGGATGCCCACCTCACTACAGCCTCATCATAGAGACAGGCCTCCCCCTCAGCCTCCTTTTCTCCAGACTAAACAACCCTAGCTCTGACAATCCCAGTCAGCCATTCCCAAATCATTTTGGCCAGTTTCAATATGGTGCCAAGGAAGATCTCCTTTTCTTTTATAAAGGTGGAGTAAGAAAGAGTATGTAGTCTTCTGACAAGCCCTTCCCCAACCTGGCCATGGAACCCTGCATAGCTGATAAAACCTTGTAGTATAGCACTTCTCAAACAAAAAAATTACAGTTTCTTCAACAGCCTTCAAATTACTGAAAAGCTCACAAATAGTAGCTTCACTTAGTTGCTTGTCCTCTTTTCTTGGCAATTCTTTTCTCTACAATACCACAGAAATATGACTTGCAAAAAAAAAAAAATGGGGAGAGACCGAAAGAATGGAAATATGGACTTGAATTCCAAGAAGTACACAATTAGGGGAGGGGAAGATAGAGTAAAGGAATGGGGTTTGGCTTTAGGTACTCTGTTCTTTCAAGTCCTCTATTTACTGTAACAAATGTAGCCAATATGATACTATTATCTTCATATGAAAATATGGAAAAAACATGACGACACAATAATATTTTTATTTGATGGCTTTATGCCTGTGTATTTCCTAAAGACAAAATTATATCTGAGTGTTCTCTCAAAAATTAGAATGTAAAACTGTTTCAGATAAAACTGAGGCTGATTTCCTTCCATTTGTAAAACTGTTTTACTGAAGACATTACAGAACACAACTGTACATACATATGTAAATCAGTAGTCACATGCAGAATGTGCTTAAAAATAGCCCCTATAGCCCTCCTCTCCACCACACAATTAATTCAAATATATTACTTGCAATCTTGAAAAAGGTTAGTTCCCTGTAAAAGTCTGAGTCACTGCAGCACAATTTTTCTTTCTTCTCTGTAGAAAAATTTCACTTGCAAATTTTATATCCAAGTTTGAATTGCAACACTTGTTCAGCACACTGCAATACATCTTCGGGTCACAGAAAAACAATGAAAAAGCAGACATCACTTTTATTCTTAAATGATTTAGTCATTACTCAAAGCTTTAACTCATGGATAATTGTATTATTTTATTGTAAGTGGCACATGTTCAAGGTGCCTCTTGAAAATTGTCAAGGAAAACCATTATTCAGGAAGAACCAGATATTTGGTTCATATCCAACTTATTTTAGCCTTTCTACTCCTAATATTAAAGGATCTTTTATATATAAAAATCATGTTGTACCACACCTCTTTTAATGTAAATAGGTTTTGAAGATCCTCAATCAGTTCTGGTGCACCCCATAAAAAGAAGTATCACTTCATACTGTGTTTGAATATATTTTATGCAAAATACAGAAGTGAGTTTGTCAATAGAGAAGTACTTCTGTGCTCTAAAACCTCAGTCTTCCTGTTAATTTCCAGATAAAACATCACAGCACATGCTTTTAACTTCTAAAAGCTGATTATGTAACTCTCATACTAGAAAATTTAACATGCTATGCTCCCGAGACAGGTAATGGAACTGCACAAGTAGCAGCAGATATTTTGGCGACTAGTCACAGAGACAGATACATTGTTTTAAGACTAATTTAGGACTTAAACCTGGAGTCTGTTACAGATAGTAGTCAACACAAAATCTACCGCAAGAAAGAACAGACGAGTAACAGTTAAGAAGAACTTACTGTATGTTACAGATTTTGCTGAAAATATTTCTATTAGGGTATAAAATTAAAGAGGTAAAAAATCTACTATAATGTAGTAGATTGGTACAAAGCAGAAAGATAAACAACAAGTGATGTCATAAATAAGCTCCATAAAAGCATGTATTTTGCTTCTTCCAAAGTCTGGTGTCAAGAACAGTGATTTTCTAAATATAGAAATGACCCTACATGTAGATTTAACCCAACATTAAGCAATAAATCTTGATTGACTAAAGGAAAAAAAATATTTCCAAGACAATAACCAAATACCAATTTATGTAAAGCCATGTGAGGATGGACAGCCCCAATCTGTACTAGTGGAAGTCAATCAGCTTTTAAACCAATACAATAATTCCACAAAATTTTGTGCATCTTATGTGGGAAGTACAACACTGCTTATTTCTTATGAGCTTTCTGAAATTCAGTTTCTAAACAGATTCTAACATTCTTGCTTGACAGCTCCAGAAACACTGGTGGCTGACGTGATTGAAAGAGATGGTCTTTAATGAACTCATTTGAAGTGGCCACTCTTATGCTGAGAACAAGGGGGAGCAGAGGAAGGAAATAAGAATTTCAAGATACTCATCCTTTCTCAGTGCCATTCTTTCTTTCTCCTCCACCAAGTCTAGGGACTCCCCAGCCACAGCAGCAGTAGATTTAATTACTGGCAGAGTCCCTGTAGCCACTGTGCACCCTGGTGTACTCAAAGTGCTGCACAGCAGATTAAGATCTTTTCGGACCAACTAATCCCCTTGCCACTAATTTAGGACAAATATTCATGAGATGTTGTTTAAACACCTGAAAAGTAACCCCTGTCCAGCCATATTTATCCCCTTTTAGAAACCAATAAAATACTACTTCAAGAACTTTTAAAAGTTCCTGTATGACTAAACTTCTATTTCCACAATTAAGAGTTATGATAAAGCTACCCATTTTACTGGACAGTAAACTTTAGGACACTTCTCAGTCACAGGACTAATCCTATAACAGAGAAACAAATCCTGGTAACATAAAACAAAGTTCAGAAACACAATTTTAAGTATTTCAATAATAAGCAGTTATTTTCAATTTATCAAAAGCATTAAAATCATAAGATTATTAAATAGTTGCCCTTTAACACACACTTATGAATCATACAATAAGTAGTTACGTTTTTAATTCCATAAAGAAAGAGCAAAATGAGTAAATATATGCGTATTTTCACCTGAACTCATCTGATAGACTCCTGCCACTCAGTATTCCTTAAATTGGGTTGTATAAAAAGGTGAAATTAAGACTATTTCTTCTATAAGTACTGAATTGGCAAAAGGATAAAAGGATATTTAAATTTACATTTATGCCCACCACTCATTTTAACCACTGGATGTTCAAAACATATATAATCTCCCACATACTTTGACCGAGTCTGAAAAACCAGCATTCACAAAGCGCTGATGCTACCACTTGGACTGCAATCCCTAGAGTTCTTTTTCTGCCTGTGAGAATCCCAAGAAAAACTATAGTATATAGTGAAAGTATATTCTACTCATTTCTATCAAATCACAACCAGAAAAGTCAGTTCTATCAAATCATTTAAGTTCTTAAATAAAATCTAAAATACTAGAGCTATGAACATCAGCATTGTATCACATATCTCCTTAAAAGAAAGCATCATCTAATTAACACTTTTTCAGCCACTGACAGGCTTTAAAATTCATAATAAACTGAAATCAACAGTTCAAAAGGCATTCTAGTAACACAACTAATCACTGATTTTCATAATCAGAATTCCATAATGTGAGCAGCTGAAAATGAACAGAGCAGTGTCACCTTCTGGAATAACACTAGCTTAATTACCTGCACTTTGTATCATACTGTTTGAATAAACACACTAGGGTAAACCCTTAAGTTATCAATAATATTTCTGTCTTTGAAATGTTACCTTTGCCCACTCTGCCACAACCCTTCATCGAACTTCCGTTAAGCAAGTAGGCATGTTTTGGGGTGGACTCCAGTGCTACAAGCTTTATTAAAACTACCTGATCACAGACATCATCTGGTCTTTTACTTAAAAGCCTGAATAAAAAATTCTTTAGAAAGAAAACCCAAAACTTTATAATTGCTTGTATTCCGTTCACATCTACACGAAGGAGTTAGAATGTTAGCTTAAGTTTGACTGTATGCTCACTATAAACCTATCCTGTGCAGATCTACTGAAGATTTGTGATCTCGAACTCACAATAATCCTACTTCATCTGTTCATGACTTTTTCCAGACAACACTGAAACTGCCAAATTACCTGAAACGTTGTTTCAGCATTTTCTATCCTTACAGCTAATCCTTCTCTCAACCTTAACTACACCCATTTTTGGAAGCTGCTGCTGCTAGCCCCTGGCTTTAACACACTGTAATTAAGTCGTCCTGAGGAGTCAGCGTGTTCTGACAGTGAATTGGACAAGACAGGAGGGCAAAAGTGAGAATGGAGGAGAGAATGTGTGAAGGCAAAAGAACAGGGTGCAAGCACCAATTTTTAATCAGCATTTCTACCAGCCTAAAGTAGCATGCATTTGGAGCATATACAAGACTGAAAGGGGATCTTATTAATGTTTACAAATATCTGAAAGGTGAGTGTCAAGAAGGTGGTGACAGTCTCTTTTCAGTGGTGCCTTGTGATAGGACACGGGGCAACGGACACACACGATATTCCACCTGAAGATGAGGAAAAAAATTCTTTACTGTGAGGGTGACAGAGCACCAGAACAGGCTGCACAGAGAGGCTGTGGAGTCTCCTTCTCTGGAAATTTTCAAAACCCACCTGATGTGTTTCTGTGTGGCCTGCCGTAGGTGAATCTGCTTTGGCAGAGGAGTTGGACTTAATGATCTCCAGGAGTCCTTTCCAGTTCCTACTATTCTATGATTCAATGAAGGTTAAACATTTCAAGTTTATTGGTCTAAAAAGAAATTAAAACCACCTGAATTGTTAAAGGCAAACATCTCTATTGTGTTTATGTGGCCATGTTTTGGTAAGCTGGGGTTGGCTGTAAGGGTGGTCTCTGTGGGAAAAAGTCTACTTATGCAGAACACAGCCCTTTAGAGCTGGCTCTGAAACAACCCCACTGTAGGCCAAAAGTTGAGCCCAACTTGTTTGTAGCTCCTCTATAAAACCATTTAAGAAAGTGCAAAACACACTGAATGTTCAGACAGGGTGTGGCAGTGTGAGGAGGTGAAAAATAGGAGAGGGAACACCAAGGTCAGAAGAGACAGTGCTTCACAGCACCAGATCAGATATTCTCTGTAGCTCACCAAGAACCCAGCATGGAGCATATATCTCCCACAACTTGTGGGAGAGCCCACACTGGAGCAAATGGGTACCTCCTGAAAGAACTGCCTTGTTTTTTCCCTGAAAGACTGCAGTCCAAAAGAGAGAGCAGGAGAAAAACGCAAAGGAAAAGGAAGAGCTAAGACAAAGCACTATGTACTAATCATAAAGAACATCCCCCTCCACGCTCCCTGCGCTGCTCAGAGTACAGCACAAGAGTCTACAATGAAGAAGCTGAGCTCTGGAAAAAAGGAAAGGTGTTGCCTTAATGATTGTCTTTGTTGCTATCCATGTTTATTTTCCCCTAGTTCAGTCTGGTTTTGCACAACAGTAAATGGTAAATGATCTCCCCATTCTTGTATTGATCCATTTCCTCCTGTCCCACAGAGGAGGGAAGTGAGTGGCTGGATGGCAGTTTGGTCCTTAGCCAGGGATAACCTACCACATCAGTACATGTGACTGTGAAACCAGTCTTCTGACTTACTAGAAGAAGGTGGTTTCTTTTTTTTTGGACTTTCTGTATCTTCCATTTCTTCTTCGGTGCTCTCATTGTCTGCAGCTGCTGCCTTTCTTCTTTTCTAAAACATAAAAAAAAAGGCAACTAAGCTCAAGAGCAAAATCTTAGCCTCACAAAGGTATTACCTAATTTTCAGAATTATTTCTTCATATCTTATAAAGAGTCTCCAGTTCTAGAAAAATTTTATTCACATATTAATGCAAGAATACTAGTATTTGGCAACAGACAACTTAAAAGTTCAGCTCCCCCATCTTCGTATCACATTAGTAGTCGAAATTCTTATTTACAAAAATAAGTTTGTATGATCAAAACCTATTTCTTTCTTTGCAGTAAGCAACTATTACAAAAGAAGCAATTTGAAAAGCCCATTTTACTCAAAGTTCATGTTAATTGCTTTTAAATAAATAAATACACCTCATTAAACTTAAGTCTATATGGATCCCTGCTTCTTAAGGCTTTCTTTGCACACAGCTTTGAAGTAGCTACACCCACTGACAGCACATTAGTATTTTTTCTAATAACAACTATGGGTTCTGTTCCAAAGAGAGGTACTTGAGAAATCTGAACTCTGTTCAAGGTACATTATCTTAAAACCTCTAATTGGACAGAGCTCTTATTATCTGTGTATTACAATTAATCTTACTATTGCAAAGTATTCTTAAGGTGAATATGCAAAGACAATTCTTTGAAAGTAACATGATTTTTTTGCAAAGGATGAGTTGACCTCTATCTGTATCAGACATAAACAATAATTTTGATGAACATGGAGAGAGTTTACCTTTTCTTGTTTTTAACCGTGTGAGACTAAAGCTTTACTAATACAGTTGTAAAAGCAACTATAACTTCACATAGCTCATGAGAGAAGGGGAGAGTGCATTACATCCTTCCTTTCCGAAGTGTTGCTTCATGATTACCATCTAAACCCTGCTGGGCTGAACAGATTGGTTCGATAATTACATACAATAACTGCAGTGGGCAGGTAACCCTCAGCTGGCACAGGGCAGCTCCCCTGTGAGAACTTCCATATGCAAACTGCACTGATGGAGTGCATTAGGTACATCTTTCCTGCCGGTGCACAGGCCTGATTACCGCCAGCCCAGACTCCAAGGTTAGCATGTCAGCAGATTTGTGATGCATTAGGCAGGAATAAACACAGACACTTTTGTTCATTCTGACCAAAATTAAGGAGGACTATTTCAGCACTGTATTGCTTTTATATGAAAGATAATGCATTCCTCCCAATTGTACTAGAAAATATTTTAAACACTCATCAGAAAAACGGATATCCAATACATGCCACACAAAGGCAAATACATTTATCTTGTTTCCAAGCTTATTAAATAAAAAGTGGTTTCTTAAACCTGATGCAGGTGAATTACATAGTAGTAGAAATCAAGCAACATTCATTTGATAAAAGTAGCATCCAGGCACCTGATGCTGAACAACAGAACAAACCACAAATCACTAAGAACCATATTTTTCCAGTTTAGTTTACTCCCAGTATTTCCCAGGAACTTTTCAATGCTAAACAAAAGTAAGATGTGGTCCTTGTCCTAAATAATTTAGAAAACAACTCCAAATGCTTCCTTCAACACATGATATTGGTTGAACTATTATAAAATATCACACATACAAACCAACATGCATTTATTACACAGACCACCTTTGACACATCCCCAACCCACTGTGTTTCATTTACTTATACATCTGGAGAAAACTGAGTCATGACAGAAAATGTCTTCTATATTAAAAGTTAACGTCTGTGTGATCTTTGAGTTTTATCCAGATACCAACACTGGAGAATGACTGAGATTCCAGAACAACCATGCTTATGTGCAATATATAATGCACATCATGGCCCACTTAGCTATGCAAGCTGAAGGCACAGGAAAATCCTGTGTTCTGAGAATTTATTTACATAGAAGGTACTAATATTGCCTCCTAGCTATCAAATAGCATACCTTCAGAACATACTGTTCTGAGAAAGCACTGAAAGTATTGAAGAGTCTTAAGCCCTGTTGTGATTAAAAGATCAGTACAGCCAAAATGCCATAAATACTCTATATTAGAGGTTACCATCTTCTCAAGGATGGATGCCAGACTGCATTGTTCACTTCCAATTTGACAATAAGCATGCCAAAAAAAATTCAGTGTGTGTTAGAAAATAATGGCTTTCAGAAGCAAGATGCTACTGATCACCGGTAAATTATCTTTATGGAAATCAGTTTCTATCAGAGTTTGGAATGTGAAGCTAATCTTTAAAATACTCAATTGTCAAGTTAACTGTCCTGTCATGGCTAAAAATACATATAATTTTAATTAGCATTCTATGTTCTTCCTTTCTTCCCCTGTGTATCTTAAGTGTCCAGCTATTCTCAACTAGAACCTACTGTCTCAATTCTCCTACTCCCTCATAACCATATGATATGCCCTGGAAGAAAAAACACCATAGCATGAGTTCCCAAAAATATGTTAAGGGAAGGAAGATACCCTGATGAAGACTCTCATTCCTTCCATCCTTACAGAAAGTGCAAAATATATCCTCGGAAGGAGGACTAACACAACCTACTATTCTACCTTAGTCTACACCACAGCTGTTACAAGTCCTAGAAAATCCATTATTGAAGGAAGAATCATCTGTCCTGGTATTTGGTCAAAAGCAAGTAGGCTGTCGATCTGATTTCAAGCAAACAAATATCTTTCTGGACACTAGCACTAGCTGGCACAAAGTACCTAGCATGAAGGTCACTGCAGTATGGAGTGGGCAGTGGAAAACATGTATTCAAACAGACCAGTAATATTGCTTTATATGATAAGTGATTGACCATATCTGTGACAAGTGAACAAGCTGACTATGCATAGGTTTGCTTGAAATAATTTTAAAAAAAAAAATAAACTACACAAAAAAAACCACCACCACACCAAAACAAAACCAACAAAAACCAACCCAGTCCAAAAAAACCCAACAAACCACCAAACTTCAACGTAAAAAATTAAATCCTAATCAATGCTATGGAAAAGTACTATCCTACCGTTTGGGAAAGGCCTTAACTACTAATATTGGCTAAAGAAATATTTTTTTAAAAATAAATTATTCCACTGGAAACGTGCATCAGCCATCTTTCCTGGATGTAGGTATTAGCTCTGCAGCTGGCCAACTTCTGCAGAGAAACTGGCAAACCATAAGAACAAGTGCTTTTTTTCCCCACACCAAAACGCAGGTCTCAAAGCACATGGATCTCCAAGGGAAGCAGAAAAATTTATGCTAATGAACTCTTTAATTTTGGATAGCTCTTTACACTCAGGTCAGCAAAAATTATTAGTATTAAAGGGTGTATGATTTCAGCAAAAGTATTATTTACTGGGCAAAACTAAGAAAACCTGGACATAGGCGCTCAAAAAACTTTAAAATCCTACAGCTTTTTTTCTTTTGTGCTTTTGTCCATCTTTACCATACTACTGCTCAAGTTAATAAGCAAGCAGAATACTTGTACTATGCATAAGAAGCATGTACTATGCATAAGATCAAGACTCAAACATTTCACTATTTGCTTACTTCCTACCGAATGCATTTATGACACCTACTTCTAGAATTGCTTTCATTCCTATTTACCTCAAAAAATGCATTTAAAGATGATTAAAAATAGAGTAAAAACCTTCTGGGTGGGTTTTGTTTGCCAGTCTCCATTCTCTGACAAGCCGAAGTCAAGTATTCCATCATCTTTTTGCCCAATGGCCTTCAGACCTTGCAGAAGTATTTCTCGGAAATGCTGATAAACAGGTTTCTCTTCATAGCTCAGTAGCTTCACCTTTTCCATGTATTTGACTATTTCATCTAAAGAAATGGTATCTCAAATCAATTTCTATTTGAAAACAAATTAATCATTCACTTTTACCACAAGTCAAAAATTACGCTATTATATAGAAGTAGAAAAACTACTTCTGCTATTTTCTGAAATGGTTATTTACAAACTCATAATTATGACTTTACTACAACGCATTTTAGAAATAAAATTATACTAAGGTTCATTACTCTGTGATGACAACACTGCTTATATTCATTGCAATGAAGTAAACAGTCAATCATAAAAATTGTAATAGGCCTATCTTCACCAATGAATGCCTACAGACATAAGAAATATTTCTAAATGTTGAAAAGGAAACTCAAGGTTATCTCAGAACTTCAGCAGTTCAAGACTGAAACATGCATTACAAAAATACATGAAACATCTGACCACAGGGAAAAACACACCATAAAACATACCACACTTGACAGAAAACTCTCTCCTTATCACCAGTAGTTGGAAATAACTAAGTATTTAGAGTCCAAGAAAGTGCATTGCTAAGAATCAGATTTTAAAATAGTAAGTCTACTTAGAAAATCATCAATGCCAGTTAGAAACAATCTAGACTTCGAGTTCACATTACTCTATATTCTCAATCTCTACAATTCAGTTGTGAAAAAAAACAGTTTACACATTTTATGTTTACAAATAGTTAATACAATTTGTAACACTGTGCAGTTCATAGAACTTCAGCCAAAAGGAAGAATCTAATGTTCTCCTAATCAACAATCTTATTCACACAACTTTGTTGTTGATGATAAAAGTAAAAAGAAAAATAGGTACAAACTTAAGTAAACAAGGAGGACTTAAAAGATCCAACAGAGTACAATGCCTGAGATAACTCTGAGGAAGAAAGCTGCTGGCAGTCTTAATAACTCATCACCTTTTGCAGCAATTGATCTGCTTTATTTTATTATAGTATAGCCTTTCCTTGTATGCGCTCAACCTACTCCATGTAAATACTAAGTTCAAATTATTTACCCACTGTCCAGACTTGTCTACAATTCAGTGATGGTGCTCAGACTTTTATTTTAAGGAAAATGACATTAAACTTGTTAGGAAATGCTTACCACATGGTACAAACCAAAGTTTTGCATTAAAACAGCTCCTCTTACCTGGTTTATTTTTTGCTGGAAAGCATTTGTCCATCAAAAATGGAATATTATCTCTACATCTGGAAAAAAAAAATATACTCAAAAGTATTGTTTCTTTCAAAGTTTGAATCTTGCCCTTTTCTGACAGACTGGCTTAGATCACGGTCAGAGACAGGAAACACTACTAGAAAAACCTTTGGTATGATTTCCTGTAGCCATTTTTAGGAGTGCAGTAAATTTAGGAAGCTGATGAATGCCAGACAGGCTATCTGAAACATTCCTATGTTTTTGATTCCTATGAAAGCAAGCAAGTAGAAAAGAATTGGTCCATTCACATACCAATGCTCTTTTTTCTGCTAAAGGACTCTTTCTCTAGCTGGTACTATTCAGAGCAGATCTCCTGCCAAAATAGTAACTGGGGGATAAGGGGGCTTACTTCGCTAACATTGGAAGCTGAAGTGCTAAAAGCAGAGATAAGAAGGCCAAGTAACAAATACTTGAAGAGGCATAAACTGCTGTGCTGGGACAGCTTTCTTCATATTAACTACCTGACAAGGAAAAAGTGGGGGAAGACAAAGGAGTTTTAACAGTGAGGAAGAAAGATTATATAAAAATTAAAAAAAAAAAAAAAAATTCCACATTAGTAGCCCTCTAGCTGGATTGATGCTCAAATACATTTAAGATCCACCCTTTGGTCTTATCTTTACCAGTCACTTCAGAGCTTGGTGTTACAAATGCTACTTATACTCCATGCTTCACCTCTCTTTCCATAAAGCGGGACTAATAGTTACTTGCATACTGGTAAGAGTGACTTCTGGCTTAATTATGACAGCACTATGTGTATAGAAAAAAATAAAAATCTCAGATACGCAAAGTAGAAAAGCCTAAGTTTAGTTACAAGTCAAGGATACATGAGAGACAATGAAGGGAAACCAGGGGGTATACAAAACGGCCTGTTCATCTCAAAAGGGAGCATATTGAACGTACAAGGAATTCCTACATTAAGACATTTTCGTTCTTATTTTCAATTTGAAAAGAGAAAGAAAGCAAGTAATTTCTCACCTGATTTTCAAGTCTCTGACAAAATTTGGGTCTTTCAAATTATCCTCCCATGGTAGGTAGCCACTAAGCCAATGAATCATACAGTAACCCAAGATCTCCAGATCACCACGTCTTGATGGCGCTAAATATATATGCGCACAATAAAAGAGAACTGTAAGAACAGCTAATAAAGAACACAGCTTCAACAGCTAAAATGTGTACGTGTGTTAAGACAACTGTTAAGTATTTCTTTATAACATTACTATATGTGTTACTTATGTCTTGTCTTTAGCATGAAAACGTGGAAGTTAAAAATACTACTCCTACATCTGGAAGGACAACTTAATTTTGCTTTTAAGCTCTTTATCAATCTTTTTCTTCTATTCAAGGACATGATGTGCTGCACTTAAGTTTTCCTGAACTGGTTAAGTACTCCAATTGTGGAAAAAATAGAGCAAATTAACAAAGTGACTGACTGTTGTTGGGAGAGGGAAGTAAAAACTGTTTTGAAAGAAAAAGGTGACAGTGCCAAAACCCCAGGTCCTGAAAAAATGACATGATGCTGAAATATTTTATGTGGCCTGAAAACTGAACAGAAGGCAGTAATAGATCACTTCCCTAAAACGAAAACATTAAAAAAAACCAACCACAAAAAATAAAGCCCCAAACCCAACAGTAACAAAGAAACAAACAAAAAGGCAAACACTACCCACATGTACATTGGCGACACACTAGATGAGTGGTAAATGGGCAAACCAAGTCATCTTTGCTCATCTTCAGTTTTAACAGTTAGTGCTACAGTTCATCCCAAATAAATAATAATTTTCAGCACTGGTATTTTTGCATGACACATTTTTATGCTAATAAAGCAAAATTTAAGACTGAAGAAAACTAGTGTTCACTGTAATCCTCAAGATTTAATCACAGAACTGTCCTTTTCGTATTGAATTTCTTTCTTTTTGCGATTCAGTACCTATAAGCAAATTTATGAAATAATATTTCATAATTAAATGAATCTTCTAAATATAAAGCATATTCTGTATCTTTGCCAAATACGAAGGAACTACGTTCACAATGGTAACAAAAACAATTTGTGGCAAAAACAGAGCCTGCCTTTCTGTCAAGATCTCATAAACAATATTCCATTTCTAATTGCTTAATTAAAAGTAATACACTAAACACCTTAAGTGTCTTCATAAATTGAGGAAATGTATTTAAGAAAGTTACATTTAAAATACAGTAAATATCAAAGTAAAAGTTTTAAATGGAAAAAAAATGTCAGTATAGTCCTTAGAGAAAAAAAAAAAAAATAAATTTCTGCAGATTCAGAATGATGGATGTTTACAAAACTCAGTGCCACAAATGAAGTCTTTTGTGCTTATAAAAGCCAAAACGCTTTACATCCTTACCCACACCCTTGTGTGCATCAATACTGGTATATTCAATAGTTCCATCATGACACCTTTTAGGATCTTCTTTATATACTTTGTGAACTCCTTCAGGACAGTATCGGTAGGCAAGTCCGTAATCCACCAAGTACACCTAGCAATTCCCATAAAGAATTCTAAATTAAAGAACTGTAAGTACAAGAAATCTGCAAATAACAAATGCAACTCTCGACTATTCTTAGAATTTATTTTAAAGTATTAAAAAACTGAGTTTTTTTTACTTTAAATTATGCCTTCTCAGTGCTTTGAGATTACAACACATGATTTTAAAACAATGTCAGATAAATTTTGTTGTTTTTCATATAGCAGTTC
The DNA here is from genome assembly GCA_013399055.1 of Ramphastos sulfuratus. Lineage (NCBI taxonomy): Eukaryota > Metazoa > Chordata > Aves > Piciformes > Ramphastidae > Ramphastos > Ramphastos sulfuratus. The sequence continues at coordinate 347,429 of WBNM01040198.1, forward strand.
AATGTGGAAATAGTTTCTTGCTGATGCACTGGATAAGTACAGTAACATTGTTATGGACAGTAAGATTAAATGAAAAAGAAGATTAATGCTCAAGAGTTATAAATACACTTACTCTCCTATCCTCTTTAAAGACAGCTGTTCCACGTGCGTAACTATTGTATACTATTTCTCACTAACACCAGAGCTACTTTAAGAGAATTGAGATTATTTACTTATTTCACAAGCTAAAACATTTGGGCAAGAAAATGACATAATTCTGAAACTTTACTGTGTAGTGTTTAAATAGAAGAGTAAAGAGAGTTTAAAATACAGAAAAATAAAAGACTTCCATAAATCGAGTGGATAGATTAGTACTTTAAAGACCAATTTTTTCCCAGTAACAGAACACTTATCTGATAGATTTCCTGAACAAAAGAAGGGGTAACAATGCAGACAGACAAACACAATTTATCAGTGTGCTATATAATTTTAAGCTTCCATGTGCAAATACCTATTTCAGAGCCAATTTTTTTTAATCTTGAGAATTTCTCTAGATTATTTAGGGTAAATAGTGAATTTGATAACTATTCAGCAAAAAGCATTAAAAAAATCATAGCATATTAATAGAATATTAACTAGATAGAAATGTCAAGCAGAAATAATGTTACCATATACATTCTTAAAAATGAACTTCTGCTAGATTTCACAGGTTCAAAGCACTTCCAGTGCTTTCAAATAGAAGGTGTTTAAAACATGAGGAATAAAATGCATCAGAAATACCTGATTAGGGTTTTTGTGACTCAGAAGAAGGTTTGAGGCCTTTATGTCTCCATGCACATATTCATGTTCATGGACGTATTCCAGAATATCAAGCTAACAAAACAAAACACAGTAATATAAATGCAGTACCCAGATTTACCCAGCAGAGGACCTGTACTCAGCCCAAAAGTCTGATTTAACTGAAAGACTTGGAGAAGCCAGACTGTAAAAATGTAATATATGCTTTTAAACTTACTATTCTTAGGCCTAATTGCAGTACAGTTTTATGGGGAAATCGCTTTGCATTCTCTTCATACATCTTCTGAAGATCTCTGCCAAATCGGTCCATTATCATAAATCGATAACTAAAGAAAAAAGAAGAAAAAACAGCAACAAAGTTACTGAATTGTATTTAGTTAAACTGTAGGTACACAGAAACGCAAATATATGGCAAGTATTTGCCTTTTTTTTCCAACATTGTACATCAATTCTTAACTTTTTTACATCAGCTAGTCAAAAGTCTGTCCATCAAAAGAACTGTTCTTTATTCCTGGCTACTTCTGCACTATTGTAACAAGTACCCAGATAGGAAAATACCTGTATTGTAATTCATTACAGGTAAAACCAAGCATCAATTACTTAGAAAAATACACTGTTTTACCTTAAAAATAAGTGACTTAACATTTTAACATACAATTCCATTTCCTGAAATCTATTACAATCTCTTTTTTTAAAATCTACTATTAAAAACAAAAATCTCACACTTGCCACAGCTGTTCTAATATTCACTGCTATTGTCAAACTGGTTCTATTAGCTAGGAGTAACAGCTCGTGGTAGCTGTATTAAAGAATCTCATTCATTAAACACCAAATGGAAATAGAAGTTTATTTGGGGTAAAAAAAAAAAAGTTGCATTTACTTTTGTCTCTCAAAACTCAGACACTACTGAAACTCCTCTGCAGCACCGATATATAGGAAACAAGGAGTGTTACATAAACAGGTACAATATTCAAGGCCAAGCAGCAAAAACTCCTTGTCATGGAGCAATACTACAAACTATCCTTAGACTTAAGACAAATTAATCTGTGAACTAGAATAATTGCTAGCTTCATGTTAAAAAAAAAAAAAAACACACAAACTACGCCTAGGGAAAATAAGATTTAGAAAGAACATTAAGTCCTCACTATGTGTGAGTGAATACTCTAAGTGCATATCATAACACAAGAAAAACTTTAAAGGTAGTGATGTTATTCAAAGACTTATACATCAGAAGTTGGCTTTATTTTAATTCAAATATGAAAAGCTTCTAAACCACATATATACAGCATCACTGTATTACAGCAACGTTCGACACAGATGGAAACTAAACCCCTAAGACACAAATCGGAGTAACGGAATACAAAGGAAACAGATCTATTCCTTAAACATACCCTATTACGTATGTGAAACTTTCTAGTAGAAATGAACAACATGAAAATAGGTGGAAAATAAATCTTATAAAGTCAGTCATGTTTTAAAGGGATACTGGATGCGCATGAAATAAAACTCAGGATATGCCAGCAAAAGATATATTCACCTGTTTCCATTTTTTTCATGCAAACCAGAGCCCCAATATCTTGGTACACCCAAATATTTCAGCTTATGGGATTTAGTCCACTTCAGAACTGAAAATACAAATAAATACAAGTTCATTAATTTGCATCAGTAGACTTAGATAAAAAGAGAGCACTCATATCACTTAGTTTCTGCATACCTGTGAGCTGCTTATTTCATGTAAACTTGTATGCAAAGCAATGATACACCCATTGTAGACACAGAGATACAACTCGAGTCTGAATTTAGACAACACAATCAACACAACTCTAAAGAACATCTTACAAAAAAACCCACCTAAGTTTTACTTATGTCTAAATTACATTTTGTGATTTAAAAATACTTTTGAAAGTCACCTAAAAGGATTCTCTTAAAGTTCATCCTTACTCCTGGTAGGCTCCATTTTCCTAAATACTTCAAGTTCATTAAAAACATTTTAACAGACCGCTTACTTTCATCTGGCTTAGCAGCTCGCATGTAGAACTTTAACTCAGTAAAAAGAGGTCCATTCTGGCTGGGTTCCTTTAAAACAATTTAAAATTAGTCAAAAACTGCTGTGTTAGTGTCTAATCATTATTTAAAGTTCACAAAAGGTAACATTCACCCTATAAAAGCATATTCTTCAAACACTTCACTCAGTGCTGATAGTGCATGTTCTTTTTATAAAAGAAGGCTGACTCTAAAAAGTTATTTTTATTGTAATTTGCTTAATGTTAAAGGTATCGAAGAATCCTTTCCCATAACAAGAGATTAAAGAATGACAAATCAACTGAAATTTATACGAATATACTAGCAATTGACAGAAAAAGTTTAGCAGAGAACATTAAAACAACATTATTTCAGATTTTCCAGATTAAACCTGGATTCCATCAGTTGCAACAGCCATTAGTGAGCCCAAATACACCTGAAATAATTTGATGGAAAAATCATAATAAAAGTTAAATACTATCTGAACATAAGGCATTTTATTCTCATCACACATTGGTTGATCAAGGTAAAAATTGCAAAGGATTTTGTAATTTTTATTATAAGAACTACACTTATTTTGACTTCCAAGTCTAGTTTGTATTTAAGCTTACATAAGGTATTTCAGTTCCATTTTCTAGAGACTAATCTATGGTTAACTATATATTACAAAAAATATGCAAGAGAAAAATTTGTTTGAAAGCACCAAAGCTTTGAAATAGTGAACAGGAACTGCAAACAGGCAACTATCTTGGCTCTGTATTTCCAGAATTTAGTGCAGGAAAGACAAGAGTGATTTCAGCTTTTAAAACTTTTAAATGATTCGTTTCTGAGATAAGCTTAAGTAATTTCTTTTAGTCTAGTTACTCATGTATGTGCAAATTCATTCTCAGCAAAAGTAGCTGTTTTGCAATATCCTACACCTAAAAAAAAAAAATTAAAGTAAAAGAAAAAAAAATAAAATTTAAAGTATGTGGCAAAGAAACCAAATCACAAGATGTTACTGGAACAAGCTGTCCAGAGAAATTGTGAGTGCTCCAGCCCTGGAAGTGTGCAAAGCCAGATCAGATGAGGCATTGAACAACCTGGTCTAGTATGAAGTGTCCCTGCCCTAGCAGGGAGTTGAAATTAGATTATTTTTAAGGTGCCTTCCAGTCCAAACTATTCTATATAAGCAAAACTTCCAAGAAAGATAACATCAGCGTTAAATAATTTTATCTATAACATTCAAATGCAGATGTAGTGACACAGAAAATTGCTAAGGGCCAGAACATGCCACTCAGCTAACTGAGGTTTACTGCTTTCCAACACTAACCAAGGATTGTAGTGATCAAACACAGTAACATGGGCCTTGGTGTGCATCCTCATTTGGAAGACCAGTCAGAACGAAAGTAGATACCAGCTTAGGCACCACTCCTAGGCCTGAACACTTGATTGCAAAGCTACTGCTATCTCCACCTCACTGAGGTGGAGCATAGATGCCAGTGGAGCAAAGATACCAGTTTTCCAATCTCTCCTTGTGTTACCACCACTCAGACCTGAGCCATGAACTCAGAAAAGAAAGACCAAAACAAACAAACAAAAACAAACAAACACACACCACAGCTGGACCAACAGATCAATGCACAGCAACTTTGGGACTATATAGGGACTATCTAGGGACTATATATAGATAAGGGTTAAACAGCCGAATTTTTTAGTGCTGTTATCTTTGACAAATGTTACCTAACATATTAATTTATTTCTGTGTAGCTTAACCCATTGCTACTCTAATTTAATTAGTATATAAATTACACATTGTTTTTATTCAACTTACAGAGGTTTGAAGAATATTATTTACTTACTAAAATACAGCAAAAAAATGCAGGTGTTAATAATTCTTGGAGTATTTATTTTTTAATTATTAAAAGTCTGTGCTATCTTTCTCTAGACAGAGCAAATGCTGAAAATCTGGTACCTTTTCATACTTGAGAGGATGGAGAAATAATTTAACCACAAAAAGATCTTGTTGACTATGAAGCTGTTTCCTCATAATTATTAATTCTACATACAGATAAATAAATGCATATGCTATGTTAAAAAGGCTCATGTAATGATGTCCAATATTTGCCACACTAGTCATCTTATACACTAAAACCAGAAAGACTTAAAACACAAATTTCTACAACTTTTAGTCCAGGGTCATTCTAAACACATGATTTGCAAAACTGAAATTAAAGTCTAATTAGAAAAGATATCATAATGAAAGAAATTACAGAGTATGTGTTGAAACCAAATACATTTCTTCAAGCAGTATTTTAAGAATTCTGATCTTTTTCAGTGAGCAATTTAATGAAGTTACTAAAATCTGCATCCAATCCTGAACAATGACATCTGAAAGGTCCACATGTTAAAAAGCATTTCTTTTTCTAATAAAAACTGATTCATTTTTAACTGCTCAGACATCAACACTATGAGGATATGTCAAAGACTAAGCCAATTTCCATTCTGCTTTAATAGCTTAATTTGAAGAACATTACTATAGAAGCACATATTTTGTTAAACACTAATAATTGTTCAAAGCTGTGAACCACTTTGCTTCAGCTGATGGATCAACTAGGAATCACCCAGGCATCAGAAAATAGGCCCTTATCCATAGCTGTGTTATACTAGACTGTAGAAGCTTAACATGTTATGGGTCATTTGTGAGGGCAGCACGAAGACTGGGGCTACTCTTTATCACCATAAATACAAAATTATACAAGACAAATTAAAAGTGAGTAGTCATCTGGGAGATTAGCAATGGGGGTATTTACAAATTGCTGCAACAAAGTGAATCTAACAAAAAGGCAACCCAAAAGTTACGACACTGCTTCCCAAGTTTAGAGCCCAAAGTGGAGAAGAGAAACAGACGGACAGGTTTCAAAGTAAGGGAAAAGGGAGGATAACAATTATACACAGCATAAAATAATGCATATCTGATGATTTTCCAAGCAAGTCAAACTGGATTCTTCTTGAAAGTGAAATGACATCCTGCTTCCTGATCAGTCAGGAACCAGTAATTAGAAGCCAATGCCTCTCATAGCCAAGCCACTGCTGTTAACTTGAGTGTCTGTTATCTGCCTCTAAAATAGCCCAGAACTCCTGCCTAATGGACAGCCCCTGTCGTGGATAGCAGAGGTTGGCGATACGACAGCAGCAGCTTCAGGCTGGGGCTTGTAGTCTGTGTGGAGTATTTCCCACAGACACCTAAAGCAGCAGCAGTATGCTGACACTGAAGGTGTGGTAGTTTGACATCTGCATTGTAAGCAGTGCTTTTTTCAGCAAGTGACAACGTTTCAAAGAAGGTCATCCCCAACACTACCTTGGGGGTATCTGAACAGTATCAAACCTGGAATTCTAGAATTTCCCTGCAGTCAGTGGATATAAAAACTAAGATTAAAAGGCACATACTAACTAAACTGTACTTCATTCTAATCTAATCTTTTAATTCCAGGGAAAATGTTTAAGCTATTAACACATTTATATAAGCATTTCAGTATCACTATATAGTTTAATAAATAAAAGATTAAAACAATGCAGTTCTGAACTGCACTGAAGAAATAATTTTCTCCATTGTGAACTTCTTGGTATAGTTTTCCAGAATTGCTTTTGTCACAAGACCAGAACCACCACCACAATAACAAATCACCTGGATCTACTATGGTTATTCTTGTATTCCCAGGTTTTTTATTAATACTTTACCAGGATCTATACAATATATCAAACTTTAAGAAAAAAAAAAATCTATACTTCATGAAGAAAACATTATAGCCAAATCAAGTTAAATAAATACCTCCTTTTAAATTTTATTTTAAGTTTAAAAACAAACTTTCAGATAATAAAAGTAACTTGCTGGTTTCCTGCTATGGGCTAAAAATGAGCCATCAACAATGCTTTTTTTTTCCCCTCTAATAATTAGTTTAAAAAAAATTAGGTGTCAATGCCATTCTAATTCAATAGAAATTAGAATACGTATGTGGTTTATGATAAAACATTTAAAGGACTTTACATCTGTAGGGACCTTGGGAATCAAAGCTTTGCTGTTTCTACTCCCAAGCCATCTGTCAGCTTACCAACATCCAGTGGTGAGCAACAGTTCACACAGACTCACTCTTGAATCACAGAAATTCTCCAAAAGCTAGCCAGATTTCATTCATTTTATGATATTTGGGCTGTTTACAGGAAGCAGCAAAAAAAAAGAATCAGATCCATTTCACAAACCTTTTTCAACTCTGATGTTCCACATATACACCCTCATACATAGCAGTCCCACTTCTCAGTTGCATTCCTCTGTATCACCACACTTACTCTATTATACATAACACTGTGCAATTGGATTATTTTCAATCAGAAGATGTAATTCTAGAATAAACATTTTCAAGTTGTGAAGGTTTAAATGCTCTCTTACCACTTTTGCAACATAAGCCGCATCACTGCCAACTGACTTTGAAGAATTAACATCAGCTGTTAAAAAGGAAGCATTTGTTAGTACTAGGAAAGGAAGCCAGCACAAAAGAAATACTTATTTGCTATATAGCATGGACAAACAAATGGTAATTAAGTATTGACATGAACATGTTTCAGTACCTCGGACTTTGGTAAGAGAATTTCACTCCATAGCAAAACTATATTGATATGGTCTTGCATTCTCCTTTCTGTTTGAGAACAGGCAGTTTACTAAAGGCCTTCAACATCTTTTTCCTGGTCAATCTCTTTTTTCATTTTCTGAGACTGTGATGAATATACACAGTTGTGGACATACAGATGAAAAACACAACCTCTGTACTACTCCACCACATCACATATACAAAACTGACTTTCTGTTGCTACTGGGCTGTTGATTTTTTTCACAGAATGTATGACAGACATCAAGTTAAGCAAGTACAAAGTAGTACAGGAACAGTCACGACTGCAGTTTTGTGCTAATGTTGGGGGAGCAAGCTTTGGCTTGAATAAAGTAGGAATCCTTAGTTCAAAGGACTACATAATTTCAGTGACCTGGAAGTCCAGTCCCAGTAAACTAAGTAGCTCACTGAGCTAGGCTGACTAAGCAATAGAGATTAATTGGCAAGAAGCCACACACTGGTACTGGTTTTCTTCTTAATGCAGTTGTGCTGCAGTCTGTCCATTTTGAAAGCAGGACAGATTATTAATTTTTTTTTCCAAGTCATTCTGAGTTCAGTGCAACTTACCAAGAGGAGGAAGACCAAAAATGCACATACATATATTATTGTGATCACATTAACTTTCATCCCTTCAAAATCAATTGGAAAATGACTAGCAGTAATTAAGATTTTATAATTCATACAATCATAAAATCAGCCAGGTTTGAAGTGACCTCCAAGATTATCCAGTCCAACCTATCACCCAGCCCTAGCCAATCAACTAGACCATGGCACTAAGTGCCTCGTCCAGTCTTTTCTTGAACACTTCCAGGGACGGTGACTCCACCATCTCCCTGGGCAGTCCATTCCAATGCCAATCACTCTCTCTCTGAAGAACTTTCCCTACTATCCAGCCTATACCTCCCCAGCACAACTTGAGATTGTGTTCCCTCATTCTGTTGCTGGTTGCCTGGGAGAAGAGACTGAGCCCCACCTGGCTACAACCTCCTTTCAGGTAGTTGCAGACAGCAATGAGGTCACCCCTGAGCCTCCTCTTCTCCAGGCTAAAACAACCCCAGCTCCCTCAGCCTCTACTCGTAGGGCTTGTGCTCCAGGCCCCTCACCAGCTTCACTGCCTTTCTCTGGACACATTCGAGTACCTCAACATCTCTCTTGAATTGAGGGGCCCAGAACTGGACACAGTACTCAAGGTGCTGAGTACAGGGGAAGAATAACCTTCCTTGTCCTACTGGCCACACAGTTCATGATACAGGCCAGGATGCAATTGGCTCTCCTGGCCACTTGGGCACACTGCTGGCTAATGTTCAGTACCCCTAGGTCCCTTTCTGCCTGGCTGCTCTCCAGCCACTCTGTCCTCAGCCTGTAGCACTGCTTGGGCTTGTTTTGGCCAAAGTGTAGAACTCTGCACTTAGCCTTGTTCAATCTCATCCCCTTGGCCTCTGCCCACCCATTCAGCCTGTCAAGGGCCCTCCTACCTTCCAACAGATCAACACCTGCTCCTAACTTGGCATCATCTGCAAACTTACTGATGATGGGACTCAATCCCCTCGTCCAGATCATCAATAAAGATATTGGAAAGGATTGGGCCCAGCACTGCACCACTCTCTGGGCTCAGCCCTCCAGCTAGTTCTTGACCCGTATCAGAGTGAATCTGTCCAAGCCACGAGCTGTCAGCTTTGCCAGGAGCTTGTTGTGGCAGACAGCATCAAAGACTTTGCTGAAGTCCAGGTAGACTACATCTACAGCCTTCCTCTCATTCACCAGAAGGGCCACCTGACCATAAAAGTAGATCAGGTTGGTCAGGCAAGATCTGACCCTCCTAAATCCATGCTGGCTGGCCCTGATCCCTTGGCCATCCTGTAGGTATTTTGTGATGGCACTCAAGATGACCTGTTCTATAACCTTGCCTGGCATTGAGGTCAGGCTGACAGGTCTGTAATTTCTCAGTTCCTCCTTCTGGCCCTTCTTGTGGATGGGCATCACATTGGCCAGCTTCCACTCTTCAGGGACCTCTCCAGTAAGCCAAGACTGTTGATAAATGAGGGAGAGCAGCTTGGCCAGCTCATTCCACGAGTTAGCCTCAAGACTTCTTACCTGCTCATCTACTCAAACAGCAGAGACACAAATACAGAATATTATCTACTAAAGGAAGTTTTCCATGAACTCAATAAAAAACATTTCAAAACAAAATCTGTGATGATGCCTTAAACTGGAAAGTTGAAGATTTCACTTTCTTTTGAACATTGGTTGCAGCAACTATATAACCAATGTCAGTTCACAAGACAATGAAAAAGTCAAAAGCAGCAAAGTCAAATGCAGTCAAAATGCTGGCTGAACAGAAGACCCCACAGAATATTCTTAGACAGTCTGAGTTCAGAATCTGCGATATAAGGACACTCACATATAAATCCCTTTCTTCAGCCAGATCAAAAATAAAATTTATATAAATATGAAGCTATCCTTTCACAGCCAAAAAAAAATACTTTGGTTTGAAAACAAAAAGAATGAACAACTAGTGGAACCTCATACAACCACAGTGCCTACAATAATCATCTGTCCTCTCTTGCGATTTTTTTCCAACACCATAAACCAAGTGAAAGTTCTGGTAAAAAACACCCTTTGAAGACACTCTGAGTTTCTAACTTGGGGTCATACCTTTGAATAAAAATAAACACTTGACTCTTCATTTTAAAGCTACTATTACTAAAAAGCACTATTACACTTACCAAGGTACAGGCGTCCAAAGCCTCCTTGCCCTATAGGGACACCTAATTTCCATTCTTTTCTGGATGTATCTGCTAGAATCTCCCCCAAAGCAAACACTTCAGCAAGTTTCCTTTTTGTGGGTGCTCTTTTTCCAGCAGTCTTCTTATTACACGGCATTTTGACTGGAGGGAGAAAAGAGAAGGGAAGGAAAACAAAAATACAGGTTACATGCTGTAATGTAGAAATCTGCTAGAAGTATGAAAAAGCATAAGTTTTTTTACTCTAAAAATACTTTAAAAGAATTACAGTAAGCAGGTTCACTGACATGAATTTGAAGTAAAAAACAACTAATATTTCCAGACATCACAAAAATATTTGACAGCAAAAATCTTCACAAGAGAAATTTATTAGAAGAATTTGTATAGTATATGTCTAAAAAAAAAAACACATCAGAATCTCAATCAATCACAACCAATCATAGGTTTAAACTTAGAAAAAGGTAAACTAATGAAATAAAGCTCATCAGTTTTCCTTGAGTGAAACTTGCATACAGAAGTGTCACATAGTCTAGGTCACTTCAGTAGTAACATAAAAAAATCCCTCTTAAGATATAAAAAAATTAATCATTAATTATTTTTTCTTCTACAGAACTGCAAGTGACAAAAATGCAAGTGCGCTCATTGTTTACAGGGTAGCACTTAAGAGATCGTCAACACACTACTATATAACTTCCTATTTTGATATCATAAATGTAAAGTTACTATTATTGCCATCTCCCAATCTCGTCTCCGATAAGCAGTAACCTAACAGTCCACTGGAATCAAATAGGTGACTCTTTCTGCAGGACAGGCCGCTCAAAATGCAGTTGAGACTGATCAAACTCCTAACAACTGAATAAAGCTCAACAATGGATGGAACACTCCGTGGAGACAGAATGTGCCCAAAGGACTCTGCCAGTAAGGCAAACGGCAACCAGTGGAGGTGGCCTTTGTTTTAGGAAAACAGCTGAACAACAGTTGAGTGGAGCTCAAAACTGTTGAGTGGGTCAAATGGTGGTGGAAATATCTCCCCAGTCAGCCAGGTCAGTGTTGGGGAAACAAATACAGGTTCAGCCCAACACGAGAGTATAAAAACTAAACTAGCAAAAGAATTTTGAAGAGAGCTTGAGGTCATTTCAACCCAGGTATTCCTTCCTCATGGCTGAGGATGCCAGCATCACAACAATGAAAATATAACAGAGACCAGTAATGCAGATTAGGGAACTAGAACATCTACCGCATGATGAAAGGCTGAGAGAGCTGGGTCTGTTCAGCCTGGAGGAGATGACCTCACAAATGCTTATAAATATCTAATGGGC
>WBNM01040200.1:4675-20308 GCA_013399055.1 Ramphastos sulfuratus
GTGAGGGTGGTGAGACACTGGCACAGGTTGCCCAGGGAGGTTGTGGCTGCTCCCTCCCTGGAGGTGTTCAAGGCCAGGTTGGAGGAGGCCTTGAGTGACCTGTGCTAGTGGGAGGTGTCCCTGCCTATGGCAGGGGGTTGGAACTGGATGATCCTTGAGGTCCCTTCCAACCTTACCATTCTATGATTCTAAGGATGATGGGACAGGGTGAGATGACATGGGGGCTGAGAGTGATGTCAATGGGCACTGCTCCAGCAGTGGTGCAGCCAAAGCAGGACAGAAGGAGGTAAGAGTTGGCATCTTATCTCTGATCTTTTCCAACCAAAACGATTGTCAGGTCCCAATTTCAGGTGATAGAACAAGAGGAAATGGCCTGAAATTGTGCCAGGGTGGGTATTAGGAACTGTTTCTTCCCTGCAGGAATGGTCAGGCACTGCAACAGGCTGCCCAGAGAGGTGGTGGATGTCACTGTCCCTGGAGGCATTCAAGAAATATGTGGACATGGCACTTGGGGACATGATTTAATAACCATGGTGGTCTTAGGTTGATGGCTGGACTGGATGATCTTAGAGGGCTTTTCCAACCCAATCCATTCTGTGATTCTGATGGAGATATGCCCTCATCCACATGGAGTTGTTCTGCCTATGACCTGGGCCAACTCCAGCTGCAAACAGCCTTGCTTCCCAAGCAGAGTGTGTGGTCTTCCAGTACCACTTCAGGTGCTGGAAGGCTGCTCTGAGGTCTCCTTGGTACCTTCTATTCTCCAGGCTGAACAGCCCCAACTCTTTCAGCCTGTCCCCATAGGTGAGGTGCTCCAGCCCTCTGATCATCCTCTTGTGCTGGGGGCACTAGAACCAGACATATGAGACAGCATCCCTTGCTATAGCTGGAGGGGAGGATTAGGTACCAGCAGCTCTTTTCCTCATCCAAAATCTGACTGCTTTGGCAGAGCTTGAAGCAGAAATTTGCTGCCCAGCTTTTCATCAGCTAGAGATGGGGCTGGACCTTTCATGCACTCCCACGTTAGCCTCTCCTCCATCTTCAGAGGTATGAAAATCCCTCTTAAATCATTCAGCAGCTCTCTAATGTATTCACAACGTGGACTACAGAACAAGATCTGAAACACCCTTTTTTTTTTTCTTTTTTTTCCTTTTTTTTTCCCCCAGTAAGACTATTAAATGGTGACACCTTGACACAGGCAAGAAGCAGATGAGATTAAAAAGTAAAAACTGCCAAGAAATCTGAGTGCTTGCACGTCCTGGTAGAATGAAAATCTGTGGTAGGAGCATTAAAATAGAACAGTTCTGAGGAGTGATGAGTGCCAGAGCCCTGCCTGCTGCGTTTGGTGGCATCAAGGCATGGGGCTTCCTCTTAGGTAAGTTACAGAGCAGTTAGAGGAGGTGGGAAGGTAGAGGATGAAGATGAAGAGGGAGGAGGGATGGGTGGACTTGAGCTGGGGTGCAGCATCTTACAGAATCATAGAATGGGGTGGGTTGGAAGGGGCCTTAAAGACTATCTAGTTCGAACTGTTGCCATGCATCTCCTCCTGGGCTGAGGTGCAGCATCTCTTCCTGAGCTGGGGTGCAGCATCTCTTCCTGAGCTGGGGTGCAGCATCTCTTCCTGAGCTGGGGTGCAGCATCTCTTCCTGAGCTGGGGTGCAGCATCTCTTCCTGAGCTGGGGTGCAGCATCTCTTCCTGAGCTGGGGTGCAGCATCTCTTCCTGAGCTGGGGTGCAGCATCTCTTCCTGAGCTGGGGTGCAGCATCTCTTCCTGAGCTGGGGTGCAGCATCTCTTCCTGAGCTGGGGTGCAGCATCTCTTCCTGAGCTGGGGTGCAGCATCTCTTCCTGAGCTGGGGTGCAGCATCTCTTCCTGAGCTGGGGTGCAGCATCTCTTCCTGAGCTGGGGTGCAGCATCTCTTCCTGAGCTGGGGTGCAGCATCTCTTCCTGAGCTGGGGTGCAGCATCTCTTCCTGAGCTGGGGTGCAGCATCTCTTCCTGAGCTGGGGTGCAGCATCTCTTCCTGAGCTGGGGTGCAGCATCTCTTCCTGAGCTGGGGTGCAGCATCTCTTCCTGAGCTGGGGTGCAGCATCTCTTCCTGAGCTGGGGTGCAGCATCTCTTCCTGGGCTGAGGTCTAGCATCTGTTTCTGGTCCAGGGTGCAGCACCATCTCCTCCTGGGCCATTCAGCTGGTGAGGAGCTCATGGGGAACTGATGAGGGGCTCGTGGGGACCTGGTGAGGTCGTTTCATCTGCCTGTGACATTTGAAATCCCCTGGAGGCAGCTGGTGGATGAAAGCAGGAGATGAAGGAGCCGGCTTTTCTTGGCACAATTAATCATTTATTAGCTAATCAAGAACGCTCACAGGAGACGAGAGAGAGAGAGAGAGAGGCTCGTTTTTAATAGGAATTAGTTAGCTTTGGGTTATTTTTCCCCCCTTTACTTTGATTTCCCAAGGAAAATCAGAGGTTGGCTTTTCCAGCAGTCAGCCCTCCCCACTTCCCACCACCCCAAAGCCCCCCTTAGCGTGGCTGGGCTGACCCAGAAAACCACCTGATGTCTGAAATCCGTGGTGCAGAGCAGCAAGGAAGAGGGGAAGGGGCTACTGCCCTATTTCAGATGATATTTCTGCTTCTGCTGGCATCAGGATCTTGCCCTGGTGGCATGGAAGAGCTGCTATGGACACCCCTGGGTCTCCCTACCAGTGCAGTGTGGTGCATGGGTGATTAGCTCACCCCAAAGCTTGCTTTGGCACTGCTGGCAGCAATGGGGAGTGTGGCAAACTGGATTCCCCCCCCACTTCTTGGTTATGGCACTATTGTGCCCAGTATGAATCTCTTTGTCACCCCAAAGCTTGCTTTGGCACTGCTGGCAGCAATGGGGAGTGTGCCAAACTGGATTCCCCCACCCCACACTTCTTGGTTATGGCACTATTGTGCCCAGTATGAATCTCTTTGTCTTAAAGCTGGCAAGGCTGAAGCTCTGCCTCTACCCACCTCCAGCAGTGGTTTGTGGTTGGTCCAGGATCACTCTAGGTCCCAAAGATGTCTGCCATAAGGGACACCCCTGTGCTTGTTTTGCTGGGAAAGGGTCACTTCTGGATGAATTAGGAGCCTTTGGGTAATTCCCACATGGAACCCCCTCCCTATAGGGCAGCATATAGGGGGTTCCCATAATCCTTGGTCTCTTCCACAGCCCCAGAGCATTGGTAGTAGAATTATAGAATCATTTAGGTGGGAAAAGAGCTCTAAGAAGTTTCTCCTCATCTTCAAATGGAAACTCCTGGGTTCTGCTTAGTGCCCTCAGCCCCTTACCCTGTCACTGGGCACCACTGACAAGACTCTGGTCCCATCCTCTTCCTCCTCACCCTTCCACTCCTGTTGAGCATTGATCAGATCCCCTCTGGGGCTGCTCTTCTCCAGCCTCACCAGCCCCAGGGCTCTCAGCCATTGCTCCTCACAGAGATGCTCCAGGCCTCTCAGCATCTTCCCAGCATCTACTGAACTCTTTTGCTAGTTCCCTGTCAATCTTGAACTGGGGAACCCAGAACTGGATGCAGTGTTCCAGCTGTGGCCTCACCAGGGCAGAGGAGAGGGGGCAGGAGAATCTCCCTTGACCTGCTGGCTGCACTCTCCTTCATGTGCCCCAGGCACCATTTGCCTTCTTGGCCACCAGTGCACATTGGTGGTGCTACCAGCTCCCAGGTCCTTCTCCACAGAGCTGCTTTCCAGCAGGTCACTCCTCATCTGCATTGGTGCAGGAGGTTGTTTCTCCCCAGATGCAGGACTCTTGACTTGCCCTGGCTGAGGTTCCTTGCTGAACTTCCTGAGGTTCCCCTCCAGCCGCTTCTCCATCCTGTCCAGGTTTTGCTGATGGCAGCCCAGCCCGATGGGGTATCAGCCACATCTGATGCACACAGCAAAGAGAGGTTGGAAGTGGGTGTGGAGATCATCCTGGCTGCCCACCCTTGTCATCTTCAGGAAGGCACATCTCAGAAAGGTGCTGGCACGAGAAGCCATCAGCGCTCCGCATCTCCCTGCCAAGGTCAGGCCTAGGGCTCTGGCAGTCAGATTGGATGCCATGCTCCCATCTGGGGTTCTTCACCACTGTGTCAGCATCATTTCTTCATGCCCTAGAGACAAACATGTCACAGCCTGGAAGAGAGAGGGAGAAATGGGAGAGGTTTGTCATTGTCAGGACCTGAGGAGCCTGAGCGGGCAGAGGCAGGAGGAACAGAGTGTTCACAGTGAGCTGGAGGAGGTCTGATCGGGGGGAAGCAGCTCACGCTGGCCTTGGCTCCAGCCCAGCTTGTGTATGGAAGGTGGCCAGATCCAGATCTTCTTGCCACAGTGCCACTTGTGTCCTTCAAGCATCCACTCCACACCAGCGAGAGTAAGAGAGGAGCTGAGGGTTGGGTCAAGTCCTGTAGGAGGATTCCCTGGGATGGGATGCTGCTGGCAGGAGCTGGAGCAGGCAGGGTTGGCAGGATCTGTGCCTGCTCTAAGCTCTGCATCAGCCCTTGGTGCCAGTACAGGCATTCTGAGTAATGGGAAAACAGAATCCCAGCATGGTGGGGGACCTCTGAAGATCATATAGTCCAACCTGCCTGCTAAAACAGGGTCAGCAGGGTCACAATGTCCACGTGGCTTTGGAATCTCTCCAGAGAAGGAGACTCTACAACCTCACTTGGCATGCTACCCTAGGGCTTTGGCACTCCCAAAACACTCCCCTGAGCCATGGTCTTCCAGAAAGATCCCTGGAAGCACCTGGAAAGACATTGAGGGCATTAGGCCCATAGCCATGCACAAGGCTCTGTAGAGCTGCAGGACATTAACCTCCACCAGGGTACTTCTGCAGGGGCCAGGGGTTGTGGTTGGTCACTGTCACCTTGGCCCTGCTCATAGGAACTTTGTTAAAGCTCCTGCAATCCTGTGAGGTGAGAATCATAGAATCAGAATTGTTTGGGTTGCAAAAGGCCTCCAAGATCATCAAATCCAAGCATCAACCCAGCACCACCATGGCCATCAAACCACGTCCCCAAGTGCCATGCCCACAGGTTTCTTGAGCACCTCCAGGGATGGTGACTCCACCACCTTCCTGGGCAGCCTGTTCCAGTGCCTGACCAATCTTGAAGGAGAGAAATTGTTCCCAACACACAACCTAAAGCTCCCCTGGGGCAACCTGAAGCTGCTTCCTCTTGTTCTGTGGCTTGTTGCTTGGGAGAAGAGACCAATCCTCACCTGGCTCCAACCTCCTTTCAGGGAGCTGTAGAGAGCCAGAAGGTCTCCCCTCAGCTGCCTTTCTCCAGTCTGAATAACTGCAGTTCCCTCAGCTGGTACTCACCAGCCCTGTTCTCCAGACCCTTCTTCATCTTCCTTGCTCTTCCCTGGACCTACTCCAGCCCCTCGATGTCCTTCTTGGAATCAGGGACCCAAAACTGAACCCAGGATTCAAGGAGAGGTCTCTTCAGTGCTGAGTCCAGGGGGACAACCCCTGCCCTAGTTCTGCTGACCACACCATTGCTGACCCAAGCTAGGTTGCTGGTGGCCCACTTGGCCACCTAGGCACACACTGGCTCATCTTCAGCTGCTGTCAAGCAGCAGCCCCACAGGTCCTTTTGTCCTGGGCAGTTTCCAGCCACTCTGCCCAGAACCTGGAGCATTTATGGGGTTCCCTTCCCTGGTCCTGCTGGCCGCACCATTGCTGATAAATCTCCACTTCCTCAGGAGAGAGTCAGACTTCAGCTTTCATAGCTTGAAATGATGAACAGCAGCCTCTCAAACCAACTGAAAACAAGAGCAAATATATTACTTTTTAAAACCCCTGTGACATTTTTGGGCCTGACTCATGATTTCTGACTCTTTGGAAGCAGTTAACGCCGCAATCAATTTTTTTTGCTGCTTCCTCGGCTGATTGCTTCAGGAGAGGTTTTTAATTCTCCTATAAATACTTCAGCTTTACACCAGCAGCCCCAGTCAGCTGGGTGCTAATCCCCAGTTCTGCCTTTCAGGTAAGGCTTGAAAGGCAATGAAAGCTCCTCAGTAGAGCTAATCAGAGATTAGCTTTGATCACAGGTTGTTAGCCCAGGCCAATCCCAGTCAAATCCGCTGGCAGACCTCGTATCAAGAGAGCTTTGTCCTCAGCTCCAAACGGGAAGCCCCATCCCCAGGGTGAGGCACAGGAGAGGTTTTCTCTTCTACCTCCAGATATTTCTCTGGTTTCTGGATGTTTCTCTCTGATTTCTGGATGTTTCTCTCCTGCTTCTAGATGTTTCTCTTCAATTTCTGTTTCTCTTCAACACCTCACTATTTCTCTTCCCCTTCTGGATGTTTCTTTTCCTTTGACCTCTAGATATTTCTCTCCTAGGTATTCTCTTCAACCTCTAGATGTTTCTCTTCTACTCCTGGCTATTTATTTATCTTCTAGATGTTTCTCTTCTATGCTTAGCTAGTTCTCTTCTGAATAATTCTCTTCAACTTCTGGATGTTTCTCATTGACTTCTAGCTCTTTCTCCTCTAGACATTTCTCTTCAACTTCTAGACCTTTCTACTTCTGGACATTATTACTTCTGGATCTTTATCTTCTAGAGGCTTCTCTTTGATCTTTAGCCATTTCTCTTCTATGTGTTACTCCTCAACTTCTAGACATTTCTTCCTCTACTTCTAGATACTTCTCCTCTATGTTTACATATTTATCTTGTGCTTCTGGATATGTATCCTCTACTTCTGGACATTTCTCTTCTATGTTTAGCTATTTGAGGGTGGTGAGACACTGGCACAGATTGCCCAGGGAGGCCGTGGATGCTTCCTCCCTGGAGGTGTTCAAGGCCAGGTTGGAAGAGGCCTTGAGTGACCTGTACTAGTGGGAGCTGTCCCTGCCTATGGCAGGGAGTTGGAACTAGATGATCCTTGAGGTCACTTCCAACCTTACCATTCTATGATTCTATTTCTCTTCTACTTCTAGATGTTTCTCTTCTACTTCTGGACCTTTCTCTGTTACTTCTAGATATGCATCTTCTACTTGTAGATGTTTCTCTTGAACCTTTAGCTATTTCTCTTTTGCTTTTAGATATTACTCTCCAACTTCTAGGTATTTTTTGGTCTACTTCTGGACTTTTCAATTTCTAGACAGTTATCTTAATCTTCTACATATTTCTCCTCTAGATGTTTCTCTGCACGTGGTGAAATATCACTCTGGAGCTGCCAATGTCTTCTGCTTCCCTGGGATGGTTGATGGTGGCCACTCAAGTAAGCATTGGCTGATCTCTACTAGCTGAGACCTCACCTGTGGTGCTGGGGCCAGCTCTGGAGTCGTCAGCACAGCAAAGACTTGTCAGAGCAGGGCCAGAGGAGGCCACAGCAATGCTGGGAGGGCTGGAGGCCCTCTGCTGTGAGGCCAGGTTGAGAGAGCTGGGGTTGTTCAGCCTGGAGAGGAGAAGGCTCCAGGCAGACCTTCTGGTGGCCTTTCAGTACTTCAGGGGGGCTGATCAGAAAGCTGGGGACACACTTTTGAGCAGGGCCTGTTGTGACAGGACAAGGGGTGATGGTTTGAACTAGAAGAGGGAGATTCAGACTGGAGAGAAAGCAGAAATGTTTGATATTGAGGGTGGTGAGAGCCTGTGCCAGGCTGCCCAGAGAGGTGGGAGATGCCCCATGCCTGGAGTCATTTCAGGTCCGGTTGTTTGAGGCCCTGAGCAATCTTCAGATATCCCTACTGACTGTAAGGGGTTGAACTGGATGAGCTTTAAAGGTTCTTTCCCACCCAAGTCTGTCTGAGATTCTGTAACATGGGTCCACAGAGGTTGTTCTGCCTGCTCCCTGCAGCACTCATCTGCAGGTGCAGACATGGGGGGGTGTGTGTTAATGGTGTCCCACCCTGCACCTCTGTATGGTGTGCACATTGCCATGTCCTCCACCAGCTGGAGCAGATCCAGGGACAGCATTTTGTTGGGATGTAGCTGCAGAGGACACAACTGAACATGAGGAAGCTCTGCTCTGAGCTTCTCCTGCCCCCAGTGCACCACACTCGTTCACGAATTCACAGAATGGTTTGGGCTGGAAAGAACCTTAAAGATCATCTACTTCCAACCCCCCTGCCATGGACAGGGACTCCTCCCACTAGAACAAGTTGCTCAAGCCCACATCCAACCTAGCTTTGAACACCTCCAGGGAAGGAGCATCCACAACTTCCCTGGGCAACCCGTGCCAGTGTCTCTTTGTGATCCTTCTGTAATGGGCTGAGCCAACCTTTCAGCTGGTTAGAAACAACCTCCATTGTTGTTGTTGTTGTTCCTTTGCATTATTTATAGGCCAGGAAGTGCCTGAGATGCCAGGGGCTGAGGTGGAGCTCACTCAGCCACCCAGCAACATTGTCCTCTGGAACGGCAGCTTTTGAGCGGCGCTATCGATTTCCAGGGCTTGTGTGATGGGGAAGGGTTCCTCTGAGCCAGCCACGATATTGAGCAATCATTCCTACAGCAGATGACACAACTCCCCCGGCATCACTTTGCCCTAATGGGCTTGGTATTACTCATGTGCTAATTGATTGGGCACAGAGAGGACAACAGCTCAATTCACTTGCGAGGTGATTTTTATGGGCAGGCTCCTGACAGAGGTAATTTGCTGAGAAGGCTCAGTCCCTCTGTGGTTATGGACCATCAGCTGTGGTCCTGCCTGCTGCCACTACATCTTCATGCCATGCTACAGTCAGCAAACTGAGCTCTGTTTGGGGCATCCAAGGTGAAGTCCCCAGGGAATCACCACGATGGACATTTTCTCTTTTCTTTGTGTTGTGCTGAAACACAAACAGAGACCACACAGAGACCTGCTGCTGGCTCTGCCCTCGGGAGAGTGGTGGAGTCTTCATCCCTGGAGGGGTTTCAGAGCTGTGGAGTTGTGATGCTGAGGGATGTGGTTTAGTGGTGGACTCGGCAGTGCTGGGTTAACAGCTGGGCTTGGTGATCTTAAAGGTCTCTTCCAAACACAACCTTCCTGGGTAACCTGTTTCAGTGTCTCACCACCCTCACTGTAAAGAATTTCTGAGATCTTAGAGGTCTTTTCCAACCTTAATGATTCTCTGATAAATGCTGAGGTTTCCCTAGAAACTAGACCAGTTCCAGACCCAGCTCCCTAGAGCTAGACCAGTCCTTCTCTGGGTGGCATGAAAGGCACTGCTACAGTTGGGTGACCTGGCTCCATCAGCACCAGGCCAGTGCAGGGAAATAACTCATCTGTCATCACATGCTAGGATGGGCAACCTCAGCAGGGGCCATCTATGGTCACAACCTTCATCCTGCTTTTCTTTGCCAGGGAAGTCTTGAGATGAGGCTTGATGAAATGGTGTGAGCTGGTGGGTGGTTTGACCCTCAAAGTCCTGAGAGATAATGGACTGAGTAACCTCAGGGCAGGATTTCCCTCCTCTTGGTGACTCCTTTGCAGAAGAAGAAAGTTGGCAAAGTGACATGAGGGAGGTGACATGGCCCAGGATGCCACCCCCTTGTCACCATGAGCAGTTGTGTCCTACAGAGCTGCTGTGTGGGATTGGAGCAGTGTGTCTGTAGTGGAGATTTTAAGAGAAGGAGCTGCAGGTTTGGGATGCAACAGGAATCTGCACTTTATTCTGTGGGAAACCTTCCTGCCTTGGTGACCCTGCTTGTAACAGAGGGGTGGGACAAGATGGTCTTCAGAGGTACCTTCCAACCTCCACCAGTACGGGATGCTGGGATTCAGAGCCAGACTGAGGTCAACCCGAAGATGTTAGGTGGCAAACCTTTGTTCTCCGTGGGGGGTTTGGCTCCCTCCTAGCGGTGCTTGTGGGGCCACAGTGGGGCTGTTCCCCGTGTCCCCTCCCTTGGGTTGGTCTCGGGTGCACGGCCGGGCACAGCCACACGGTGGTAGGAGAGTCCCTCGGCGGGGAGCGATGGGACGGGGCTGCCCGAGCCTGCCAGGACCCCCGCTCCGAGCCCCAGTCATCCCTGCATCCCTCCCTGCATCCTTGCATCCCAGCATCCTTCTTTGCATCCCTCCCTGCACCCCTCCCTGCTCCCTGCACCGCTCTCTAGATGAACCCTTGTCCTTGCATCCTTCCCTGCATCCCTGCATTCTTCCTTGCATCCCTCCCTGCATCCTTCCCGGCACCCATCCCTGCTCCCTGCACCACTCTCTAAATGAACCCTCATCCCTGCATCCCTCCCTGCATCCTTGCATCCTTCCTCGTATCCCTCCCTGCACCCCTCCCTGCTCCCTGCACAGCTCCCTAGATGAACCCTCATCCCTGCAACCCTCCCTGGATCCAGCCCTTCTCCCTGCATCTGACCTCCCTGAATCCGACCTCTCTGCATCCAGCCCTGCATCCACCCCTTTTCCTTGCATTTGGTCTTCCTCCGTGCATCCAAGTTTTCTTCCTGGATGCAGTCCTTCTCCCTGCATCCAACCTACCCTGCATCCAACATTTTTTCATGCATCCTAATCTTTTCCTTGCATCCAGTCTTCCTCCCTACACCCAACAGTTCTCCTTGCATCCAACCTTTCTCCCTACATCTTTCTCCCCGCATCCAACTCTTCTTGCATCCAGCCCTTCTCCCATCCAGCCCTTCTCCCTGCATCCTCTGACCAGATTAATGCCTCCAGCCATCCTTCCTCCTTCTCTTCCTCCCCCAACCTGCTCCCTATCTCCATCCCTGCCCCCTGCAAGGGCTGGGGGTGG
Organism: Ramphastos sulfuratus; assembly: GCA_013399055.1. NCBI lineage: Eukaryota > Metazoa > Chordata > Aves > Piciformes > Ramphastidae > Ramphastos > Ramphastos sulfuratus. Next base: position 15,378 of record WBNM01040200.1, read on the forward strand.
GGTGAGGTTTCCCTGCCCTTCTGCAGCCCCACGGGGAGCCCCGCACTGCTGGCTCACCAGGATTTATTTGTTCCCTCGGGATATTTGCTTCCCGTTCTGGTTGGGCTGGGCGTATCTCCAGGCATGAGGGAGCTGTTTGCTTTGCTTTGACCTTTGTATCGGTGGAAAAGCCTCCGGACAAGGTCGGTGTTGATAACAACAAGGTTGTCTTCCCGCGATCGATGCGGACGCGGCTCCCTTCTGCACCGTCTGCACATCGTGGTCCCTCCATCAGGTGGTGTCACCAGCAGGAATGACGCTGGAAACACGCTGGCTCCAAACCACGGACTGGATGGAAGGGTTGGTGCTGCCAGAGAGGGAATTTGCTTCACCTGTTGATAGGGGCCAAACTAATCCCTGCCTCAAACCGGGCAAAGTTTGGCTTGGCTTGGCCTGTCCTGACCAATCAGCAAATTATTGTCTGGATCAATACCCTGGGGTCAAGCCTTGGTGCTGTCAGTGAGGCTCTGGGCTGCTGTGGCCATTGGGTTGGGGGTGAACTGAGTAACCCTGACAGCCTCTTGTGCTGGTCACTGTAGAATCATCCAACCATTCCAGGTGGAAAAGACTCTTAGAGTCACCAAGTCCAACCATTCTCTAACTCTGCCAAGGCTGGTGCTAAATCATGTCCCTCAGCACCACATCTCTGCCTCTTTCAAACCCCTCCAGGGATCAACCACCTCCTTGAGGACCCTGTTGCAGTGTCTGAGAACCTTGTCAGGGAAGAAATTTCTTCTAATGTTCAGCCTAAACCTCCCCTGGTGCAGCTTGAGGCCATTTCCTTCTGTCCTATCACTTTTTCTTTTGGACCCATGCTGGTCTGCATCAGATTGGGAGCTCCTGACCCTACCAGGACTTTCCCATCCTCACCCATGCTGGACTGGGTGCTCTCTGAATTTTCTGGGTGCTGCTGCTGGTGGTCTTAGTGGGTATGCAGGCAACAAAACTGCTGTGGCTCTTCACTGTGGTTGTTCAGGAGGGAAACCTCAGCTGGAAGAGTCGTAAAACCCAATGCCAGGTTTAGGAGGACTTCTTTATCTCTGGAAGGCAGAGGCTGTGTAGGGACTGCCAGCAGCATCCTGTCGTCCCCCCCTCCTCCCTCCATGTTCAGGGCTTCTGCTGCTGTTATCTGTGTTTAAACAGAGGGAAAAATCAAGCAAAACCAACAGGCAGCCAACAAGGAGCTGCCTGGGATCAAATCAAACCACGGAGAGCTGGGATTTATGGAGGGAAACAGCTTTTTTTTTTTCTGATTGCANACTCTGCCAAGGCTGGTGCTAAATCATGTCCCTCAGCACCACATCTCTGCCTCTTTCAAACCCCTCCAGGGATCAACCACCTCCTTGAGGACCCTGTTGCAGTGTCTGAGAACCTTGTCAGGGAAGAAATTTCTTCTAATGTTCAGCCTAAACCTCCCCTGGTGCAGCTTGAGGCCATTTCCTTCTGTCCTATCACTTTTTCTTTTGGACCCATGCTGGTCTGCATCAGATTGGGAGCTCCTGACCCTACCAGGACTTTCCCATCCTCACCCATGCTGGACTGGGTGCTCTCTGAATTTTCTGGGTGCTGCTGCTGGTGGTCTTAGTGGGTATGCAGGCAACAAAACTGCTGTGGCTCTTCACTGTGGTTGTTCAGGAGGAAACCTCAGCTGGAAGAGTCGTAAAACCCAGTGCCAGGTTTAGGAGGACTTCTTTATCTCTGGAAGGCAGAGGCTGTGTAGGGACTGCCAGCAGCATCCTGTCGTCCCCCCCTCCTCCCCCCATGTTCAGGGCTTCTGCTGCTGTTATCTGTGTTTAAACAGAGGGAAAAATCAAGCAAAACCAACAGGCAGCCAACAAGGAGCTGCCTGGGATCAAATCAAACCACGGAGAGCTGGGATTTATGGAGGGAAACAGCTTTTTTTTTTTCTGATTGCAGTCAAGGCTGAAGGCACTTCTGTCCCCAGGCCCTTCCACAAACATCTGGTGGATAACACAGTGGTGGTATCCAGCCAGCTAAATTGCTAGTTAGAGACCAAGACCTTGATGTGCTTCAGGCTGAAGAACCACAAATGGTTTGCACTTGTGATGGGTTGGGATCTGTGGCCGAGGTGGATGCCAGTGGGATCTGGCAGGTCCTTGTTGGTAGAGGTGGCTCAGAAGCCTTGGCCAAAAGCAAATCCTAACCCACTTCATAGATTCATAGATTGGTTTGGGTTGGAAGGGACCTTAAGGATTATCTAGTTCCAAAGCCCTGCCACGGTCAGGGACACCTTCCACCATGCCAGGTTGTTCAACGCCTCACCCAGCCTGGCCTTGAACACCTCCAGGGAGGGGGCATCCATGACCTCCCTGGGCAACCTGTGCCAGCGTCTCACCAACCTCACTGTAATGAATTTCTTCCTAATCTCCAGTCTAAAGCTCCCCTCCTCAAGCTTCAATGGATTCCCTTCAGTCTATTCCCTGATCCCTAGGGATGGAGAAGAGAGCCAGGTAGGACCCACCCATCCTCCTGAGGAACTGTGTGCTGCTGAGCCACACACTGCTTCCCTGACCTAGTTTTGGTGGGTTGATTTTTTTTTTTCCTCTCTCTTTTTCACAGCTGAGCACTCCATCTGCCAGAGATTGCTTCTTGACATGAAAAATTTACTTTTTAATGGGCCAAACTGCTGCAGCCTCCAAGCTGGATTCAAAATAACCTCTTAGCACATCACTCTGAAGGGATCTCCAAGCCATCACCCATAAAAACTGAAACAGTTTGTACTAAAAAGCCATTTACAAGCCATTCCCTCCTTGTCTTCTTGGTTTTCAGCAGTTGTTGTAAAGCTCCAGCCCTTGCTTCTGGAAATGGAAAATGATATTTTGAAACTATGCTGCTGATAGCTTTTGTTTTCAAGTTAAAGCAAGCTCAGAAATCAATACATGTGGATTTTTTTTTTCCCCTCCACCTCTCCAGGATCCAACAGCAGAAGAGGTGCCAGCAGGGAGGGAGCCAAGGGGAGACTGGTAGCCAGAGGCAACAGATGGAGGAAAATGCTCTGGGACATTGGTAGGACCAAATCTGACAGAGGAAGATGGGTAGGGGTAAGACTTTGGGTCTCAGGAGGGGCAAAGAGGGACAGGAAATGGCCTGAAATTGTGCCAGGGGAGGTTTAGGTTGGAGATTAGGAAAAATTTCTTTCCTGCATGAGTGATCAGAGATTGGAACAGGCTGCCCAGGGAGGTGGTGGAGTCCCCATCCCTGGAGGTGTTCAAGAAAGGTGTGACCATGGCACTTGGGGACATGGTTTAATGGCCATGATGGGGTTGGGTTGATGGTTGGACTTGGTGATCTTGGAGGCCTTTTCCTATCCACATAATTCTGTGATTCTATGATAAGAGCCATGGCCAGGAGTGAGGTGGACACCTCTGGATGGGTGCATCTGGGTAGTTGAGGGGTGAAGCTTGGCAAGGCACCAGGTCCCTGCTGTGCCAATAGAACACAAGTCATGCATTGTCTGGATTTTTGGCAGAGCTGCATCTCACCTGGACACTACAGCCTCTGTGGGAGGTGAGGGGCTGGTGTGAGAAGGGATAGAGGAATATCCTGTGCCACAGTTCAGCTTTGCATCAGGAATCAGTGGTTCTGCACATGTCGTAGAATCATGGAATCACAGACTGGTTTGGGTAGGAGGGGACACGAGGAACAATTTCTTCCTCTTCATGGTTGTCAAGTCCTGTCTCAGGCTGCCCAAGGCAGTGAGGGAGTCCCCATCTCTGGAGGGGTTTCAAAGCCATGGAGCTGTGGTGCTGAGACACATGGTTTGGTGGTGACCTGGCAGTGCTTGGGTAATGGTTAGCTAAAGGTCTCTTCCAACCTGAACTATTCCACACTTCCATGATTCTACAGTTCTGTGATTCTACAATTCTATGACTCTATGACTGTGGTCTCTGCCTGCCCATATGTCTACCTGTCTGCACCTCTGCCATCAATTCATGCCCAGCAGGGAAGGGCTGCTGAGAGAGCAGGACCCACATGATGATTCTGGTCCATGAACCAGAGAATCACAGAATGACTAGAGTTGGAAGGGACCTTAGAGATTATCAAATTCCAACTCCCCTTTCCATGGACAGGGACACCTACCACTAGACCCAGGTTGCTAAAAACCTCATTTGGCCTGGTCTTAAACACTTCCAGGAAAAAGGTGTCCACAACTTCTCTGGGCCATCTGTTCCAGTGTCTCACCACCCTCATAGTAAAGAACTTCCTCCTAATGTCCAACCTAAACTGACCCTGCTCCAGTTTCAGTCCATTGTCACTCACCCTATCACTACAAACCCTTGTAAAAAGTCCCTCCCCAGCTCTCCTGTAGCCTCTTCAGGTATTGGAAAGCCACTCTAATATGTCCAGGCTGAACAACCCCAACTCCTCCAACCTGTCCTTGTAGGAGAGGTGCTCCATCCCTTTGCTCATCTTTGTGACCATCCTTCTCTCTAGCAGTTTGATGTACTTCTCTTGTTGGGGGCTCCAACAGCTTCATGTCCTTCTTGTGTCAGGGACTCAAACAAGTCCATGTCCTTCTTGTGTTGGAGAATCTAACAACTCCATGTCTTTCTTGTGTTGGGGTCTCCAACAACTCCACATCCTTTTTGTGTCAGGGTCACCAACAGTTCCACATAATTTTTGTGTCGGGGACTCAAACAACTTCACGTCCTTCTTGTGTCAGGGTCCCCAACAGCTCCACGTCCTTCTTGTGTCAGGGTCCCCAACAGCTCCACGTCCTTCTTGTGTCAGGGTCACCAACAGCTCCACGTCCTTCTTGTGTCAGGATCACCAACAGCTCCACATCCTCTTTGTGTTGAGGTCACCAACAGCTCCACATCCTCCTTGTGTTGAGGTCACCAACAGCTCCACGTCCTTCTTGTGTCAGGCTC
>WBNM01040200.1:31164-42755 GCA_013399055.1 Ramphastos sulfuratus
GGGGGGGGGAAGGGAAGGGGTTGGAGTTGAGTTCTGCTGCAGCCTGAGCGGTGTAAAGCACAAAGCTTAGGTGGGGATTATCAGCTTGGGATATTAGAGAGATAACACGTGTCGGAGGTGACTTCTGCCAAGCTCCAGCTGAGCAGTCATAGAATCACAGAGCTGTTTGGGTTGGAAAAGACCTCTAAGATCATTAAGACCTACCATCAACCCAACACCACCGTGGACATTAAACCATGTCCCTAAGTGCCGTGTCCACAGGTTTGTTGAACAAGTCCAGGGATGGTGACTCCATCACCTCCCTGGGCAGCCTGTTCCAATCCCTGACCTCTCTTGCAGGAAAGAAATTGTTCCTGACATCCAACCTAAACCTTCCCTGGAACAATTTCACCTGACACTAGGGAGAAGAGACCAACCAGCCTCCTTTCAGGGAGTTATAGAGAGCAATAAGGTTTCTCATCCTCCTCCAGACTAAACAATCCCAGCTCCCACAGCTATTCCTCATAAGACTTGTTCTCTAGACCCTTTAACTCATGGTGGAGGAGAAGAAAGAAAGAAATCCCACCATGACGATCTCTGGGGGGTTTCCATGGGGTTTCAAATCATCTTCAAAGATGATTTCTGTTTCTTCTGCCTGTCCAACAAGCCAACGAGTGATGATTCCTTCCCCTCTGCTCTTATTAAAGGATGGAATCTGATAGGAGCGTCACAAACATATGGTGCAAATCAGTTGTCTTGGAAGGCATCTTAAGAGGAAGGGATAAAAACCCAAGAGCTGTGGAGTCCCATCTGTAGAACCTGCCTGCAAACACGCAGGGGAAAGGCTGGCTGCCAGCTGCAGCTCCCAGCCTGGAAACACACCCTCCATGACATTTGCTGTGTGGTGTGGAAAGATCCACAGCTTCCTGGCATGCAGCCCTTGGCCAGGAGGAGATGGAGCCAGCAGGGAATCTGCATGGGGACAAGTGCACCCATCTGCACCCAGCTCTTGGCTCCTGCACCCATCTGCATCCAGCTCTTGGCTCCTGCGTTCACTTGCAGCCATCACTCAGCTTCTGCACCCATCTAGGCTCCTGCACCCATCTGCATCCAGCTCTTGGCTCCTGCGTTCATTTGCAGCCATCACTCAGCTTCTGCACCCATCTCGGGGCTCCTGCACCCATCTGCATCCAGCTCTTGGCTTCTGCACCCATCTGCATTCAGCTCTTGGCTCCTGCATTCATTTGCAGCCATCACTCAGCTTCTGCACCTATCTTGGCTCCTGCACCTATCTTGGCTCCTGCACCCATCTTCACCCAGCTCTTGGCTTCTGCACCCATCTGCATCCAGCTCTTGGCTCCTGCACCCATCTGCATCCAGCTCTTGGCTTCTGCATTCATTTGCAGCCACCTCTCAGCTTCTGCACCTATCTTGGCTCCTGCACCTATCTTGGCTCCTGCACCTATCTTGGCTCCTGCACACATCTGCACCCAGCTCTTGGCTCCTGAACCCATCACAGCAGACATGATGCTCACCCTGCCCCACACCCAGAGCAGAAACCTGTGTTGCCAGCCCTCTGCTCCCAATCCCAGTGGATCCAGGGTGGGCAAGCACGTCTCTGCCCAGTTCCCCCAGGGTTTCTGGGATGACCTTCAGATCTGTGCACTAAAAACCAGTTATGCAAGGAGCTCAGTACCAGGTCACAGCTCAAATTGCCTACTCTGCAGCCACCTCGTCTCTCACCTCCTCGTCACTCTGCTTTCACACTCTCACTCTCACTGCATTCTCACCACCTCAGCTCACAGTGGCTGGGCACACAGGGGACATGGTCACCTCAACAGCTGCCTCTTCACAGCTTCAGCTTCATTAAAATGCTTCCTGTGCTCAGGCCCTTGACAACCCTCAAGTGGAAGAAATTGTTTCTCATGTCCAACCTCTACCTCCTCTGGTGCAACTTGAGCCATGGTTAACTTGAGATCATCTTGCCCACTTGGTTAGATGAGATCTGCAGACCCGTCCTTGACTCTCCTGCCCACAGAGAGTTGGAGCTTGGATCTTCTGGGGAGAGGAGTGGAATCCATGGGAGCTGCAGTGTGGGCTGGTGGAGTGAGAATTGGGTCTTCTGGTCTGAAATGAAGCTGAGGGGCTTTCTCAGGGGCTTGTCTCCTTCCTTGCAGCAGAAACAGACCATAAAGCTGCAGCAGAGGGGATTTTTGAGATGCCAGGACCCAGAAAGCTGATAACACAGGATTACTGCTGCTGTTGTGTGCCAGGAGCAGGAGCTGCTCACCACCAGCACAGTTCCAGGCTCCTAATGAACCCTGCCCTCCCTCCCCCCATACATCTCCTCTAACTCTAAACACCAGCACTTGATGGATGGTCTCTGCTTCATCCCAGGGATGGAGATTAGAGGAGGTGCGTGGGGAGTCGTGAGCTGAGCCAGCAGGGACAGGGCTGAGCTGATAATGAGTCCTGAGCCCAGACTAAACATAATGGGGCTGAGGAATGGAGACTCCACCACTGCTCTGGGCGGCCTGGGACAGCCCTTGGCAACCCTTTCCATGAAGAATTTGCTCCTCACTTCCAACCTAAACCTCCCCTGGTACAACTTGTGGCTGTTCTATCTTGTCCTGTCACTTGTTTCTTGGGAGAAGAGACCAATACCCACCTGGCTCCAGTCTCCTTTCAAGGAGCTGAGGAGAGCCAGAAGGTCTCCCCTGAGCCTGCTTTTCTCCAGGCTCAACAACCCCAGTTCCCTCAGCTGCTCCTCACTAGAAATGTTCTCCAGACCATGGTGGGGGACCTCTGAAGATCATATAGTCCAACCTGCCTGCTAAAACAGGGTCAGCAGGGTCACAATGTCCACGTGGCTTTGGAATCTCTCCAGAGAAGGAGACTCTACAACCTCACTTGGCATGCTGCCCTAGGGCTTTGGCACCCCCAAAACACTCCCCTGAGCTATGGTCTTCCAGAAAGATCTCTGGAAGCACCTGGAAAGACATTGAGGGCATTAGGCCCATAACCATGCACAAGGCTCTGTAGAGCTGCAGGACATTAACCTCCACCAGGGTACTTCTGCAGGGGCCAGGGGTTGTGGTTGGTCACTGTCACCTTGGCCCTGCTCATAGGAACTTTGTTAAAGCTCCTGCAATTCTGTGAGGTGAAAAATCATAGAATCAGAATTGTTTGGGTTGCAAAAGGCCTCCAAGATCATCAAATCCAAGCATCAACCCAGCACCACCATGGCCATCAAACCACGTCCCCAAGTGCCATGCCCACAGGTTTCTTGAGCACCTCCAGGGATGGTGACTCCACCACCTTCCTGGGCAGCCTGTTCCAGTGCCTGACCAATCTTGAAGGAGAGAAATTGTTCCCAACACACAACCTAAAGCTCCCCTGGGGCAACCTGAAGCTGCTTCCTCTTGTTCTGTGGCTTGTTGCTTGGGAGAAGAGACCAATCCTCACCTGGCTCCAACCTCCTTTCAGGGAGCTGTAGAGAGCCAGAAGGTCTCCCCTCAGCTGCCTTTCTCCAGTCTGAATAACTGCAGTTCCCTCAGCTGGTACTCACCAGCCCTGTTCTCCAGACCCTTCACCACCTTCAGCATCCTTTTCTTAACCCTCTCCAGCCCTTCAAAGCCCTTGTTGGAGTGAGGGGACAAAGAGTGAACCCAGGATTCAGGGTGAGGTCTCACCAGTGCTCAGTCCAAGGGGACAACTCCTGCCCTGGTCCTGCTGACCACACCATTGCTGATCCAAGCCAGGCTGCTGGTGGCCCTCTTGGGTCATCTGGATCATCTTCAGCTGCTGTCAAGCAGCAGCCTCAGGTCCTTTTGCCCCAGGCAGTTTCCAGCCACTCTGCCCAGAACCTGGAGCATCCATGGGGCTTCTGTGACCCAAGTACAGGACCCAGCACTTGACCTTGTTGAGCTTCATCCCATTGACCTTGGCCCATTGATCCAGCCTGGCCAACTCCTTCTATAGACCCTCAAATGACATGGGGCTTGTTGACTGCCCTCCCATGGACATCACTGCTCTGCCCACAGCTCCTGCCCTGCCCTGCCTGGGCCCATCAGGACCTTGGCACATGCTGGTGCACAGCCATGATGGGCATGGCTGGGCATTGCTTCCTGGGCAATCTACACTTGGCCAGCATAGGCAGTCCCAAGCACCATCCTGGTGCATCCCAAGCACCATCCTGGTGCATCCCAGGCACCTCTCAACGGGTGACAGTCTCCTCTCTGCTCTGCTTGGCACTGCTGTCCCATCAGGAATGATGTCATTCCCACACTGACTTTGGCACTGGCTACTTGGCTATGGCTGCTGGCCTGGGGACAGCGAGAGGACAGTCTGGGCATGCAGAGATGGCCAGATGGGACCACAGGGTGTGAGGAGAGGTGCAGCTTTCATCTCTCCTTTATTCCCCTTTTCTGCTGCAAACCAGCACCTCTCTAGATCCTCCTGTGCCCAAGCTGCACAAGGATGGAAATGATCACCTGAATCCTAGAATCATGGAATCATGGAATCACAGAATGCTGGGGGTTGGAAGAGACCTCTGGAAATCAAGTCCAACTCCCCTATCAAAGCAGGATCACCCAAAGCAGGTCACACAGGAATGCACCCAGGTGGGTCTTGAATGTCTCTAGAGGAGACTCCACAAGCTCTCTGGGCAGCCTGTTCTTCACCAAGCTTTGAAGCAAGCCCTGGGAAGTCTCAGCATGATGCAAATCTGTCTCCATCATTCTGTGGGAAGCATGGGGGAAGCTCTCACATGCCACACCTCCCCAGCAGCCCTCCTGCACCCAGAAAATGGGTGTTTTGCAGCACTCCATGCTAGGAGAAGCCATTTCAAGGCCAGCAAAAGCAGTGCCCTCTGCTATCACCATGTCCCTATTGCCAGGGAACAACAGTGGGCAGCAGTGGTGGTGAAAGAAGTGTTGGGGTGGGAAAAGAACAATGAAATTAACCTTGAGAAGAGTAGATTTAGACTGGGTATTGGGAAGAAGCTCTTTACACTGAGGGTGGTGAGACACTGGAACAGGTTGCCCAGGCAGGTTGTGGATGCCTCCTCCCTGGAGGTATTCAGGGCCAGGCTGGAAGAGGCCTTGAGCAACCTGGGCTAGTGGAAGGTGTCCCTGCCCTTAGCTGGGTATGTGTGAGGTGAAGCAGATGATCTTTAAGGTCCCTTCCAACACAAACCATTCTGTGATTCTATGAAATCTCTGTGCTGATGTGAGCTGGTAAAACCAAATCCCAGCGAAGCAGCAGCAGCAGCAGCAGCAAAATAGGATTTATAATGCCCTCAGCTTTGCTCTCCAATTTCAGCTTTGAAGATGAATGTTTGCTGCAGTGTTATTCATTTAAACATTATTTCTCCTATCTCCTGAGAGACAACTCTGCTTTCCCAACACACACACAAAATGCATTTACTGCTCTTCTGAAAAAATCATATCAGCCCTGCCTTCAAAGTACAAGCTCAGAAGCATTCCTCTGTATCCTCCTGTGGAGACCCAGCTATGAAGATGCAACCCTCATGGTGCAGGTTCATGTCAGGTGAGGAACTGCACAATGCCAGCAGCCCAGTATGGTGGGGATTGGAAGGGACCTCTGGAGATCATCCAGTTCAACCCTCACTGCTAAAGCAGGGCACCCACAGAAGCTTGTCCAGCATTGCAATGGCCACCTGGGTTTGGAAGCTCTCCAGAGAAGGAGACTCCACAACCTCTCTGGGCAGCCTGATCCAGGGCTCCAGCATGTTCACACCAAAAAGTTTTTCCTCTTCAGATGGAACCTCCTGGTTTCCAGTTTGTGCCTGCTGCCCCTTGTCCTGTCACAGGGCATCACTGACAAGAGTTTGGCCCCATCCTCTTGGCCACCAAGGGCTCCTGAGCATCCCTGAGTTCTTGCTGAGCATTGAACAGATCACTTCTGCTCTTCTCCAGGCTCAACAGCCCCAGGGCTCTCAGCCTTTCCTTCTCACAGAGGTGCTTCAGGCCCCTCAGCATCTTTGTAGCCTCCGCTGGACTCTCTCCAGTAGTTCCCTCTCTACCTTGAACTGGGGAGCCCAGAACACCATCTTTAGCTTCACTCAGGCAGAGTCAGTCCTGAGTAGTGTCCATGAAGCTACAGAGTTATTGTGAAGCTTTGCAAGCTCCACGTGCTCAGGTGATTATGGCTCTCTGGACAAACATCTGCCAGCCCCCTAAATATGGGGGCAGGGACACCCTTGGCTAGTGACCCCCAGCACGACGATCACGGCCATGCAAACTTCTCCTGCACCATGCCATGTGAGACAGGCACGTTAGCTCCTCGGGGTGCTCAAGGCTGGGTAATGTTGTGTTGCAAGAGGAACAATGAATGTAAATGAGCTGGAGAAGGTTGTGTTATTAAAGGGAAGAGGGATGGCTCAGCTCTCTGCTGTGGGAAAAGCCAGTGGCCTTATTAAATGTAATTATCTGCAGCGCTAATAAAAGCTCCAAGCTCTCCCCGGGTCAGCCTGCCCTCAACTCGAGTTGTGCTCACAATAAAGCAGCAGCTGGAAGAGCCTGAAGAGGAGCTGGGAGGAGATGTCCATCACACCAAGCACTCGCTAATTGCCGGTCAAGGGCGAACAGGGAGTTCAGCTGGCTGGGTGGGATGAGCTCTGGGAGGTGGAGAACAGGTGTAATGTGAGCTGCTTGGTGGGTGGAAGAGATGGCTCCAGCCAGCCAGCCCCTGGGAAAAAGAGATGGCTCCATCCAGGCAACCCAGGAGAGGAGATCTTCTCAAGGAGTACAAGCCAATGGCATCCTGGCCTGCATCAGGAATAGTGTGGCCAGCAGGAGCAGGGAGGTCATTCTACCCCTGTACTCTGCACTGCTTAGGCCACACCTTGAGTACTGTGTCCAGTTCTGGACCCCTCAATGTAAGAGGGACATTGAGATACTTGAGCGTGTCCAGAGAAGGGCAACGAGGCTGGTGAGAGGCCTCGAGCACAAGCCCTGTGAGGAGAGGCTGAGGGAGCTGGGATTGTTTAGCCTGCTGAAGAGGAGGCTCAGGGGAGACCTTATTGCTGTCTACAGCTACCTGAAGGGTGGTTGTGGCCAGCAGGAGGTTGCTTTCTTCTCTCAGGCAACCAGCACCAGAACAAGAGGACACAGTCTCAAGCTGTGCCAGGGCAAGTTTAGGCTGGAGGTGAGGAGAAAGTTCTTCACTGAGAGAGTCATTCCCCACTGGAATGGGCTGCCCAGGGAGGTGGTGGAGTCACCGTCCCTGGAGGTGTTCAAGGCACGTTTGGATGTGGCACTTGGTGCCATGGTCTAGTCTTGAGGTCTGTGGTAACAGGTTGGACTTGATGATCTTTGAGGTCTCTTCCAACCTTGGTGATGCTGTGAAGCACCTTAAGGGTGGGTGTCAAGGAGAAGGGGCCAGTCTCTTTTCAGTGGTGATGGGATGAGGGGCAATGGATACTAACTGGAACACAGGAAGCTCCACCCAAACTCTGGCTTTGTGGACTTGGAGCAAGGTCTACTCTACCTGAGTGAAGCCATATTTCTGGGCTTCCCAGTTCAAGATGGACAGGGGACTACTGGAGAGAGTCCAGTGGAGGATACAAAGATGCTGAAGGGCCTAGAGCATCTCTGTGAGGAGGAAAGGCTGAGAGCCCTGGGGCTGTTGAGCAGCCTCAGAGGGGATCTGCTCAATGTCAGCAAGAGCTCAAGGGCCCATGGCAGGCAAGAGAATGGGGCCAGACTCTTGTCAGTGGTGCCCAGTAACAGGACAAAGAGCAATGGGTGCAAACTGGAATCCAGAAAGTTCCATCTGAAGAAGAGGAGAACCTTCTTTGGTGTGATGGTGCCAGAGCTCTGGAGCAGGCTACCCAGAGAGGTTATGGAGTCTCCTTCTCTGTAGACTTTCAAGACCTGTCTGGGTGTGTTTCTGTGTGACCTGCCCCAGGTGTTGTATTCTGGCAGGGGGATTTGACTCAGCCATCTCCAGAGGTCCTGTCCAATCCCCACCACTCTATGAATCTCTGACTCCATGAATCGCTTTTCCCAGAGCATGAATGAGACCAGGTCACCTTCATACCCTCGTGCTAGGCTCCTGCAGCTGGAAGAAGATGCTTGGATGCTCATCATGCCCATCTTGCCCCAGCATGGTGCTGGTGCAATAACGCTGATGACCTCAAAGGGATGAGAAGAGAAGCCAAGATGTGGCAGGGAGGAGGCATCACCCAAAATGAGATGCTTGAGAGCCCTTTGATCTGCTATTGTTTTAATTAACGCCTCTAATAAGAATGTGAGCTACTGGCTAGAGGATACCTGGATCACCAGCTTAATGAGCTTTCCCTTTGGAGGAGGTGTGAGCCAGCTTGGAATGCTTGGAGACTTCCCAGCAGCGGGCTTGGCTTTCCTGGGAAAGCTCTGGGAGCAGAGAGCAAGCAGAGACAAAGGTTTCTGTTTGCTGGTGGGAAAACAAATCAGCATTTCCAGCTTTCCTTTCAAGAAGCACAAACCAATGCAGTCCCCATTGCTTTGAAGAGATGTTTCCAACTTCTTGGTTGCATCTCTCACAGCTTTCACTGGCCAGACAAAACCTCTGGGGAAACCAAACTGACCCTTTCTGGAATGCAGATTGTCCATGCTGTGTGTGTGCAGCAGCAGGGTGACTAAAGGCCTACTCCTCTTTGCTCTCCTTGAAGGCTGGAAAGTTTTCTCCAAGCTAAGGGAAGAGGTTGTCCCCTGCTCATGGCTGGAAGTTGCAGCTTCACTGGGATCTGCCCACTTGTGCAGTGGGAGCAGCAGAGGGGACCACTACTTGGGCCAAACTCCATGGAGTCACAAGGTGTTTTGATCAAGAGTTAGCTGGGACCAGGAGATCTCCACCAGACCTTGGAGTGTCGGAGCCAACGAGAGGAGCTGAGCTGAACAGTGAACCTGCAGAGCCCCAGCAGCATGTTGAGGACAAACAACACCTCCATGCAAGCCCATAAATCACCCAGTGACCAGTGGGGTGAGCATGGAGGGGACCACCTGAGGTCTTGGTACCATGAAACTTTTCTCAAGGGTTTTGGAGGACTAATGAATGGCTTCAGGTCTCCATAGTGTTCAAGCAGACAGGAAAAATAGAATAATGTAATTGTTTGGGTTGGAAAAGATCATCAAGTTCAAGACCATCAACCCAACACTACCACAAGCACTAAACCATGTCCCTGAGTACCATGTCCACAAGTGCTGGCCATGTGTCCTTCCAGAGAGCAGAGGTCCTGCAAACAGTTTGTACCCCAAGGGGCAGAGCTGCCTCTGATAGAGATCTCCTTGCCTCAGATCCAGAGAAATCATCCTTGGAAGCCAAACTCTTTATTTTAAAGGATGCATCAGGGAAGATGCAGGAGAGACCTTCTGGCTCTCTGCAACTCCCTGAGAAGAGGCTGGACCAGGTGGGGCTTGGTCTCTTCTCCCAAGGAACAAGTGACAGGACAAGAGGAAACAGCCTCAAGTTGCTCCAGGGGGGGTTTAGGGTGGATATGAGGAAAAATTTCCTCACTGAAAGGGTTGTGAAGGCCTGTCCCAGGCTGCCCAGAGGGTTGGTGGAGTTCCCACCCCTGGAGGGATTCCAAAGCTGTGTAGCTGTGGTGCTGAAGGATGTGGTTTAGAAGTGACCTGACAGTGCTGGGTTAGTGCTTGGGCTCAATGATCTTAAAGGTCTCTCCCAGCCAAAGCCATTCTGTGACTCTATGATTGTCCCCACATAAAATGAGGGATATCTGAAGGGCTGCCTAAGAGCTGGGTAGAGAGGACCAAAGTGTGCTCATCCACTTGACAGACACCAAGAGCCACACACCTCACCCTGACTGACTAATTAACTGCTGTACTGTAATAATTGCTGTGAAGTCCTCTCCTGGTTATACAGTTGGGCTGGTTGCAGCCCAGGGATGGACAGACAGATGGGCAGAACTCCATTCTCCAGCCTGCCCTCAGCCCTGAAGCTTCAAATGGTACCAGGATTGGGCCACAGCTACCAGCCAGTGTGTGGCACAGGTGCCTCATTGTCAAGCTGACCTGCCAGGCCTCCAGCAGCATTTTTCTGATCCAGCTCCAGGTATTTTTTTGTTCAGTGGTCAGTAACCCAGTGCTGTGGGTGGTGGGTCCCGTGGCTGGGCTGAAGATTTCAACTGGAGAAGGTTTTTTATTTTGCCTCTCTCTGGCCAAGGAATAAGGGAATGAAATTTTCCCCTTGGTATCAGCAATTTCAAGTTGAAAAGTTATGATTTGGGTCATGGCAATGTTCTCTGTAAATTCGTGGGGATGTCATCAGAGCTGTAGGATTTGGTCCAGCTCCCATCAAAGCTGGTGGAAATGGCTTTCTGCTCCCCACAGAGCTCACCCAGGGGCTGGATTTGGCCATCCTGCCACCGTTCCAAATCATGGGGTGAACCCAGAGTGCTCCATAAATAATTTCCATTAACAGCAAGGGCTGGCACATGCTTCCTCAGGTCCTCCCTGGCTGCCAGAGTCATTAACCTGCCCTTGAGTTTCCAGCATGGTTCTGCAGAGAGGATGGCACCTGAGGTGACCAGGAGAATGATCTGAGAGACAATGGCAGGTCCTGCAGTGCCTGTGTGCAATGCTGTGTGCTGGCCAGGTAGGGATGGTCCTCCAGAAGCAGAAACCTGTTTCCTTCCAGAAATGGAGATTTTCAAAGGTGACTTTCAGCCTGTGGTGCCTGGTGGCTTTCCAAAACTGCTGTAGCCAAGAACACCCCAATTCATATCAGCCTCCTCACCTGTCACATCTGGCACCACATGAGAAACTTCTTTGGTCACCGAACCTGGTACTTGGTGGTTGTGTAGAACTTCTGTTTAATGGTGCCAAGAGTCTCCATTTTACACCAGCTGTGGGTTTCTGGAGGGTAGGGTCAGCAGGAGCCAGAGACATGAGACATGGGGGCTGTCAGTTTGCTCTGTCCTCTCCTGGGGTGCTTTGGTGCTTGGAAGAGTGCAGAAAAAGAGAATCATCGAATCCTGGAATGGCTTTGGTTGAAACAGATCTTTAAGACCATGGAGTCCAGCTGTCATTGCAGCATTTCCAGGTCACCACTAATTCATGTCCCTCAGCCCCTCCATGCTTTGACACCCCTCCAGGGATGGGGACTCCACCACTGCTCTGGGCAGCCTGGGACAGGCCTTCATAATCCTTTCAGTGAAGAAATTGTTCCTGTGTTCAACCTAAACCTCCCCTGGGGCAAATTGAGGCCATTTCCTCTTGTCCTGTCACTTGTTCCTTGGGAGAAGAGACCAACCCCTACCTCACTCCAAGCTCCTTTCAGGAGCTCCCCTCAGCTCCCTCTTCTCCAGTTCCCTCAGCAGCTCCTCAGCAGCCCTGTTCTCCAGACCCTTCACCAGCTTTGTTGCTCTTCTCTGGACACAACCCAGCCCCTCAATGACCTTCTTGGAGTGAGAGGCCCAAAACTGAACCCAGAATTCGAGGTGTGGCCTCAATTAGAGGAGAGGGTGCTGAGCTGCCTTCATCTTTGCCTGGTGGCCACCCTCCCTGGTGACTCACACCACTGGCAGGCAGCGCTGGCTTGAGCTAATGGTCATAGAAATAAAACAAAAAAACCCCAACAAAACAAAA
>WBNM01040201.1:0-11343 GCA_013399055.1 Ramphastos sulfuratus
GAATGTCTCCAGGGATTGGGCCTTCACCACCTCCTTGAGCCACCTGTTTGAGGATTCCACTACCCTCAAAGTAAAGTACTTCTTCCTAATATTCAATCTAAATCTACNTTCCTAATATTCAATCTAAATCTACTCTTTTCTAGTTTAAAACTTTTACCTCTTGTCCTAGTGCTACATGCCACTGTAAACAGTCCCTCTGCGGCATTCTTGTAGGCCCCCTTCAGGTGCTGGAAGACTGCTATAAGGTTTATCCAGAGCCTTGTTTTCTCCAGGCTGAACACCCCAAGTCACTCAGCCTGTCTTCATAGGAGAGGTACTCCAATCCTCTGATCTTTTTTGTGGCCTTCATCAAGTCCACATCCTTCTTGTGTTTAGGGCCCCATGTTCATGTTAGTGGACATGATTTTATCTCATCCATTATCTATTATTATTTCTTGGCTCACATGAGAACATTAGAATCATAGAATCATAGAATGTCAGAAGCCGGAAGGGACCTTGAAAAATCATCTAGTCCAATCCCCCATCTGAAGTCTACAAAGCCAGGGGAATATTTTGCTGGAAAGGAAGTCCCTTTGTTCTTTCCAGATTGATATATCGACAGAAAAATACTACCAGAGAAGAGTTTCCACCCAAGGAAAAAAGCTTTCACAGGAAGAATATAAAGCTAACTGCAACAAAGCATCTCACAATAAGTGATTTGCCTTTCAATGAATTTCTGAAGTTCCAATATTTTCTTTGTTACGTATAACAGAAGAATCAATGATTCATAATAATTTTTTTAATGGAACTAAACAAAATATTGCCTGCACTGTATACTCTTTAGAAGGCCTAATTTAGCAAATGCTTTTCCAGGGCAGAAGAAAAACTAAAAGGAAGATTTGGACGTTTTTTAATGAATTCCCACGAATCAGGCACTTTTTGTTTTCTGTTGCCATTTTATTTTAAGAATAGCATATTTCTGAGCAAGAGACACTAAATAGTCAATTCTCCTACAATTCTGATAAAGTGAATAGAACGACATCTAATTTACATACAATACCTTGTATAAAAAACTTCTTCAGTAACAGAAAGGAAAATCTACTACTTCCATAATTTTTTTACTTCACAATTTCCAAGTTTTTTCTTCCAAATTAAATGTCTAGAATGACAGCAAAATAAGAAAGATTTTGAAGTGGTATTTGCTATCCATTTGCATTGTAGGAATGTGTCTTATACAGTAAATTTCACAGTCCTCTGTGTTTTAGGGGCTGGTACTTTTTTTCATTTATTTTCATCTAGAGCACTATGAAGTAAACTACAGTTTCTTAATGTTACATTTGTCATATAGATGCTAGTTCCCATCTTTTCCCTCCCTCATTGAAAGGGGAGTACAGAAGCTATATTTACGATGCTCTGAAACCTGAAGCTCATGTCTCCATCTGCCCTGACGAAAATATGTGTTTTGTAGCTGAGTTACATGTTCCAAGCTTTTGACTATTTGTGCTCCTGTAGTAGTTTAAGGTTTATTGGAAAATTCCAATAAGACAAATAGGGACTTTCCTGAAAGTTCAGCACAAAATGTAAATAAATTAGAGTATTGGATGTAAAAGAATAATAATAATAAAGTCTATATCATTCGCTGGTTTGCTAAGAGAGATAAAACGTCAATGTATAAAAAGTTTCTTTCTCTTGGCTCTCGGGCTTTGTCGCCATTCCTTTGCTTCTCTGACTCTTCCACATTGTGTACTAACTTTTTCCGGATAACACATGAGGCCTTACTGGTTTTCTGTCTGGGGGGAGAGAAGAAGGTGGCCCCTTCTGGGCTTTGTTGAGGGCAGGAGAATTGGATTTCTGTATTATTTCTAAATTGTAAATACTTGTGTATAATTGTAAATACATGTAAATATATTTTGTATATGTGCTTGTAAATTTAGCCTTGCTGTAAAATACATCTTTATCTTACTTCCAAACAGTCTGAGCTAGTCTGGTAATTTCAGTTTTATTTGGTACGTGTTTTCTCAACCCACCACAGCTCCCTTCTCTAGTTTCTCTTCAGATGAAAAAAACTTCCAAGTTACTGTTTTCATTCAGGTTTTCTTCACCTTGAGGGAGCATATCTAGGCTACTTCACAGAGAAGGAATTGAAACCTAGGATAGGGTAACATTTAGGACTCTTTTCTCCGTAAGCTGATTAAAACTCAAAAATGACAAAAGTAAAGGTGAGGGGAATATTTTGATTACATTGCTTTTGGAGGAGCTTCATTTAGGCTAGTAACATCTTTAGTTTTTATACTACTTAAAGTACTTAAAGCAAATAGCCTAAAACATCCCCTAATAATGGTCCCAAAACAGAGTATCTATATTTTTGTTCAAATATGTGACTAACCTGCAGATGAATTCTTCTATAACATGATTTCATGTACCTGTATTAGACTGTTTCAAATTTAGACAATTTCAAAGAGATCGTATAGCTGGTTTTAAAATATTTTTCTGATATATAGGATTTTTATTTCTGCTTTTAAGTGGTCATTAATCATGGAAATGTTAGAAAGCACTGACAGAAGTGTACCTTCTCTCACACAGCCACTGAATGGCTGCTTTACCATAGCTGTGCTATAAATATAGGAATTTGTGCTAGTAGATCACAAAAACCACAAATAAATACAGACAGAATGAAAATGTAGGCAGTGGCATTGCTACAGTAACAAAGCCAACGACAGCAGCAAACGTTAACACATTTCTGTAAATTTGAGCCACTGGAACATTCATCTTTGTTTTCAAGATTTCAAGACAAAGATAAAATTATTCATAATTGTGTGATTTACAACCGATGTTGGTTAATGTTGATTTATTTTATACCATCTCAAGATACCTCTATTATGAATCATCACTTTATTACCAATAACTGCTATTAAAAGGTAATCTGAAGTCTCCACTGATTTCCCACATATACATAAGCTTGCCTAGAATCAGTTACATTGTGAGAAGCATGGAATTGGCAAATCATGTAGATAAGCAAAAGATCTACCCACTGACGAGTGTAGAGAGAAAAATAGACAGATGTGAAAGAGTAAGATATATTATAACTAACAGACATTTGAAATGCATGGCATTTTCATTGATGGGGATCGCAGTACCTATAATATGTTTTCAATAAACCATTAGTATTTAAAATACTGGTACCAAGAAATCATTGATACTGATCCTTTCCCTCTGTTCGGTCCTGCTTAGACCACATCTAGAATATTGTGTCCAGTTTTTGGCTCCACAGTTCAAGAGAGACAGAGGTCTGATGAAGAGAGTCCAATGGAGAGCCACAAAGATGATTGCAGGACTTGAACATCTCTCCTATGCAGGAAGACTGAGAGAACTGGGGCTGTTTAGTCTTGAGATGAGAAGTTGAGAGGGAATCTTACTGATGTGTATAAATATCTGAGGGGTGGATGTCAAGATGAAGGTGGTACTCTCTTTTTGGTGGTGCCCAGTGATAGAAGAAAGAACAACAGGTACAAGCTAGAACACAGGGGGTTCGACCTCATCATGACGAGACACTTCTTCATGGCCAGGTTGATAGAGCACTGGAGTAGGCTGCACAGAGAGCTTGTGGAGTCTCCTTCTCTGGAGACATTCAAAACCTGCCTGGGTGTGTTCCTATGTGGCCTGTCCTAGGTGATCCTGGTTTAACAGGAGGGTTGGACTCAATGATATCTTGAGGTCCCTTCCAAACCCTAACATTCTGAGATTCTATGATATTAAAGTATGTTAACAATCAGTTACTGTATTCAATTTTAATGACAGAAAACATGGTATACTGGTTACCAACATATCTATTATGCATGGCCAGTTAGGCTATTTTCTGCTGTAATCCAGCTGGAAATCTCATTGATAAAAGAAATGTTGATGTACTTATTGAGGGCAATTTTTTCTAGTAAAAGTCATGCAGTAATACAGTACATGTCCTCCGATTTCACAGGCAGTTGCCATAAGAAATGGAATATAAACATCCAAGCCAGTTTATTTTTTCTATAAGCTAAGTGTTTTGGTTTTGGCTTTAAGGCTCACTAAAACTAAATGTGGTAATAGGCAAGAAGTCACTTTCAAGTCATATTGTTCTACTTTTCTTCAAGGACTGAATATTTATTGATATACTTTAAAAAGTCAGCCTATTATTCTGTTAACATTGCTGGAAAAGAAATGAGTGCAGACACGAGACGGAGTAATAAGAAATAAGGGATGAATAAAACAATTGTTTTTTAAAAAGTCCACAAAAGTTTAAGACTTTCAGCTAAACGAAATTCTATAAACATTAGCATTCCTGACAGCTGCAAAAACAAGAACCTACAATGGCAGTTGCCAGTACTATACAATGCTGAACCATGTAATTTACATCTTAATGAAATTAAACATAGTATAATGGCTTAGCTTCCAGGCAACAATACTATTAAAGTTGCTGTAGCAGATTATGACATCATCTGAAACCCCAGGATACACCTTCAAGCCAGCTATTATCCTTGTAACATGTACTCCTTTTCTGGTTAGTTTTTCATTTAATTCATTGCAAGGATTATATTTTTCAATGACTGCACATGACATCCAGCAGAATGGCTCTAGAATATCAGTGAGGAAAATTAATGTCACTTCGGGACAGAATTGACTTTATTGTGGGTAGAATGCACACAGAGGCCAGTAAATTACTCAATAGCACTTGAACAGCATTTCTAATTCTGGAAATAATCCTTCTTCTAGATTTGCTTCTCCAACATATCCTTTATTTCACATTACATATTTTTCTAGCATCTGCTTATGAAATTTCTATGTCTTTAAATTCCTACTAGTATAATACTGTTTATTAGTTCCTACTGGAATTAGTAGAAAGGAGCTAAAATATTAAGATGCACTGAGAGCCTGGTGAGAACCACAGATGGAAGTGCAACATCTAACTCATTGGAATATAGCAATCTCATCCTTTGGTTTTCTTGCCATAGCTGTGAAAATTGTGTACCAAAGAAAAAATGTATGAAGTAGCATGTTTTGAAGCTACATAGTGTAAATGGAGAATGTTGAGAATTCTGATTCACAGAAATAACAAAGCAAATAATTTTAAAGAAATTCTATCTGGAAGAGTAATTAAGCTGTTTCCTGAATTCTCTAATTTATAGAGGGAGACAGAAAAATTAAATTGTCGCTATCCTGGAAAAAACACAGATTTGAATAGTTGTCTTCATATATGAAAGTCAAGAATAAAAAAAAAATTATCTTTTGTATCTCAAATTTTATGTGAAAAATTGAGATACTGGTGTTTTAAAGACTAGCAAATAGGAAGTATGTGGTACGACTCAGCAGAAACAAAAAAGCGTTTAAAATCAAGGCTTCTCTTTAAAAAGTAAAGACTATACTTCTACATGTAATCAATTTGCCTGTTGATTTTAGTAGCACTTAAACATGCCAACTGCAACAATGTGTTTTGGAGATGGATTTTTTGTTCAGTGAAGAATATCAGGATTGCTGAGTACAAAAACTCTGGAAAAAATGTCAGCTACATTAAGGAGGATATGTTTCTTAATTTCTAAGGAAATCAGGCATTTTAGCAAGGTCTGTTTTTTAAAGATTTGCTAATTCACTAATAAATCACCTAGGTTTATAGGGTATCTGTTTTGCCATAATCATCACTAAAATATTGAAAATATCAGGTGGATACTCCACATCTATTAAACATTTAAATGTTGCCCATACATGGAGATTGAAGAACGAGGCTCAGGGGAGACCTTATTGTTGTCTACAACTTCCTGAAGGGTGGTTGTGGCCAGGGGGAGATTGCGTTCTTCTCTCAGGCAACCAGCACCAGAACAAGAGGACACAGTCTCAAGCTGTGCCAGGGCAAGTTTAGGCTCGAGGTGAGGAGAAAGTTCTTCACTGAGAGAGTCATTCGCTACTGGAATGGGCTGCCCAGGGATGTGGTGGAGTCACCGTCCCTGGAGGTGTTCAAGGCACGTTTGGACATGGCACTTGGTGCCATGGTCTAGTCTCGAGGTCTGTGGTAATGGGTTGGACTTGATGATCTTTGAGGTCTCTTCCAACCTTGCTGATACTGTGATACAGCTCTGTTATTCAAAAAGAGCTGGAGACTTTCTCATCTCTTTTATTGAATACCAAAGGCATTTTCCAATAGCATTTGACAGATCTCAGTGTTGTCACTAAACAGACATTCAACCCAGATACTAGATATAGACCAGAATTTGAGGATAGATTTTGGTTTTGCATTTGCACTGACTTTAACAGTTTCTATGTCTTCTGTTTTGACTCCCGAGTATTACCCTGAATCATTTACTCTTAGTTCCATCTAACTGTCTAACTTAACTGTTTGGGATCCAGAGTTTTCTCTAGCTATGTTGACTGAGGGGAAAAAACAAATTTTCTGGATGTAGCCTAAAGATAAGCTACCAGCTTTCCATGTAATTTCTGACTGTATAAGTCAGATTAGTATTGATTTTAATGGCAGTAGTCAACCATCTTGGTCCTTATTGTCATTCAACAAGTTTGTCAAAGGGTACTCCCTTATCCTTCCATGTCCTTGGCTAATCCAAGTGCCTTAATGAGTTAATCAGTTAGCTAAATGTGGATATGATTTTCCTTCTCAGTGCTCATCTGACATAAAAGTATTTAATTGAAATGTGTTTTCTCTTGTCTCACTAAATCAAAAGTATGTTACTCTGTCAGTAGTTTATCTTCTGAGACATAGTATTGTGAAAATAAATACTCAAATTTAGCCATAGATTGATGGCAATTCATAATCAAGTTCATTAAAGTGTCTTCAGGCTGTTTGCTGTGACATAAGCAAAACAGTTTTCTAAACTACAGTATATATCGAGATGTAAAATGATGTTTTCACATCCTTACATGTCAGCAATTACATGTTCTAAATCCAGTATTGAGTAAAAGTAAGTTCTTAACTACAGTTACCTTTGTCTGGTATCTCATAGCAATGCTTTTGCATTTTGAAATCTGCAGAATGGTGAAATTAGAGTCCCTTCACTAGAAATAACCAGACGTTCTCTAAGACTGCACCTAGTGCAAGGACTGACTGAAGGTGCTTTGAAATCAGGTTCCTTAAGTCAGGACCCCTTCAATGCCTACAAAATCTTCGGTATCAGTTGTTTCCCTTTGCCAAATCAGACCTATTTGCTGGGTTGGAAGCAGTAAGCTAAATTGGTTTACTAGATTGAGAAAGGTTAATTTGCTCACTTCACTGAACTGCCTATTCCAAACTAATTTTAGCGATTCATACAATGCAAAGGGGTTTTATGTGTAGTCTCTGGCCAAAGGTCAATGTAACATGCATTTGATAAAGCAAGGGATCTTACAGCTCTTGCAGTTCTCACTGTTATCTAAGGAACTGCAACTGATGCATCCACTTTTGTTCTATGACTTCTTTCACCAGCTAAGAGCAGTTTCTGCATAGACAGAAATGTTTGTAGATGAAGAGTACATGACTAAGAGGAGATGAATTAATTGCAATCACAACAGGAAAAATTCCCATGAAATCACTATCACTCTTCTGAATAAAAGCCAAAATTAAACAAAAGGAATATGAAATTCATCACTGTTCCCTTTTTGTCCTGGTTCTTACATGTTTCTGTGGTACTGCCAAAGTCCTAGTTTCTAAATCATATAAGTAAATAAATAAATATATAAATAAGCACAATCACATGTCCTTCTAACAATAGTAACAGAAAAATTTTAATCTATCCAAAAGGGAGGAAAAATAATTACATCAGCTTGGCTTAATGACTTTGTATCCTGTCAGAATTAGTCACTCAGAGAAAAATAAATGCATCTTCCTGAGGTGCATTAAAAAGACTGTGTCCAGAAGACTAAGGGAGGTTCTCCTCCCCCTCTACTCTGCCCTAGCGAGAACTCACCTAATATATTACATCTAGTTCTGGGCTCCCCAGTTCAAAAGGGATAGGAATCTGCTTAACAGATCTCAATGGAGGGCTACAAGAATGGTCAAAGGATTGAAGCACATGGCTTATGAGGAAAGGCTGAGAGATCCAGGGCTTTTTAGTATAGATAGGAGAAGACTGAGAGGGGATTTAATAAATATATAAGGGCTGGGTGTCAAGAAGGAAGGGACAGTCACTTCTCGATTCTGCCCTGTGGTAGGACAAGGGGCAGTGGAAGCACAGGAAGCTCCACCTCAACACAAGGAAGAACCTCTTTAATGTCACAGATCACTGGAACAGGCTTCTCAGAGAGGCAGTCTCATTCTCTGGAGACTTTGAAAACCTATCTAAATGCATTCGTGTGCGACCTGCACTAGATTATGTGATCCTACTCTGGCAGGGGTTGGATCTGATCATATCTGGAGGTCTCTTCCAATCTCTAATGCCCTGTTATCCTGTAATCTATGAGAGCCTGATGGACACCTGGCTCTTTCCATTCTTTTCCACAAAGTTACTTTTAAGAAGGCTTATTAAGACAGGCATTACAGAGATCCAAAAGTAAATAAGCATGAACAGTGAAACCAACTACCATAAGCAGAGCCTAAAAGGTGCAACTTTTTCCCTCTAGACCCCTCCTTCTTCTGCCTCATTCATTGCAAGCAATACCAAGGAGTCATTTCACTAATTCTCTCATATCTTTCCTCTTAACTCCGTTTACTCTTTGATAGCCATTGGTATTGAAACTGTTGTTTGCAAAAGCAAGTAAGTTGACTAATAGCTATTTTATACATCTGGTGCTTCCTCATAAAAGACTGCTGAACTTATTTCAATTATCATACCACCAACAAGGATGCAATCTGTTCACAATGGCTGTTCATGAATGGCTGCTTTGGGTAATGGCTGTTTTCTTAGTGTGGGAAATGAAATATTATTAAACAGAGATATACAGAATGGTGTGTCAACTTATCCATCTTCCTGATCTTTATAGGCTTAATTTTTAGAATGTTTATTTTATTTTATGGAATAAAGCATTAAATATTCAAAAATTTTCCCCCAAAGTATCTAATTTATTTTAGTTTTGTTTTAATGTCTTAACATTCACAAATTCATGTACAATCAGGACATAAAACCAGTGGTAGGTACTTAAGTGTTAGAAGCATAAATATCAGAAATAGGAAAGCATAACCTGCTGATAAGAATCCAGGTCTGAACCAGACACTTGTTAGGTTGGGTAAAGGCCCAGCTGTCCCCATTTGTGATGGGACCAAAACAAGAATGTTGGTTAGAACCAAGTGTAACCCTTGCAATCCTTTTATTTTGTTTATCACAGCAATTAACTGTTCCTGCCACAATCAACTGACAGAAGCTGGTTTTCCAGACAGAAGTCATGAAGTCTGAAAAGCCCATCAAAAAATGTTTATGCAACTGAAAAAAAAAACCACTTAGTGATATGGTTGCAGTCTCACCCCCACACTTTACACAACAGAAAACAGATATAAATATCAGCCCTTCTGGAATCCAATATGTGGATAAAGTCCCACCCATTGATGGATTTTGTCTTCCTTTCCCTCCTCAGAAGGGCGTGCCTTTTAGCAAGCTGTGACCTCTATGTTACCAGTGTATTTTGTCCCAGGTATGCAATTACAACTGTTTTTTCCTAAAACTACGCAGCAATTTCTGCAGTTAAGTTCCTATCATCAGCAATCATAAAGCATCTGTATATATGTTGCAAGTGTAAATAAACTGTGTTATTCCTGCATTTGACTGATTAAATACAACTGGACCTACAGGAAACTGGGCTATTTGTGCATCTGTTTTTGAACCTATAATCTTGGGAAATTGTGCTACTATTCATGCATTTGACTACTCTGTTTGAAAGGAACAGACTCTACAGCAAAACTGGACTTACAGCAAACCGTCTTAACTGGCATCCCTATAATGATACAAAACTCGGGGCAGGGTGGCTGACACCCTGTCAGGCTGTGCTGCCATCCAATCAGATCTGGACAGATTGGAATGCTAGATGAAGGCTAACCACATGAAGTTCAATAAGGACAAGTGNGTCCAGCTGCCCCTAGCCCCAGCAGTCTCTGAGTACTTGGCTAGAACTTGAAGGGATTCAAATCTTGTTAAGCTTATCCCCACTTCACAAAACAGTAGTCTATTAATCCTGTTTAGAAAAAAGTGTTATAATAAGAGAGAACCAAGGAGTTTATTTCTTTAGATGAGATATGAAAGTTTTTACGCTCAAGGTTAAGGTTGTTTATTTTGCTGATTTTATTTTAACAAACCACCTGTAAAATGTATTAAAATGCTCTGTAATAAACTCAAAACTGCCATGACAATTCAGTGTTGGTGGGGAAGCAGAAAGTACATGTATGAAACTGTATGGGTGAAGAGGGAGATATGAATATTATAAAGATTTGATATATAAATAATTGAAAATGTCTCAGACTAATATCTCAAATAGTGGCAGAAAGCTCTGAAGTACAGATTCAGCCTTCATGAAAAAAAGCAGGTATTTGTGTTGAGAGATAGGAACAGTTTTCAAAACCACCTAGCACACAATGTATTTTAAGTTTCAGTAAACAATGTTTTAAATGCTAAATATATCAGAACACTTCTATAAACCATGTACTGATTTTTCTGTTTCAGATACTCATATACATAAGTCTATCACATGCAGACTTGAATTTCTATTTAAACTTAATTTGGGGGAAAATAAGACAAAAGCACATTTCGTCAAATCATAAATGGGTGACTGAAATACAAAGCCTTCTAGAATTGTTAAGAGCTTTAAAAATTAGAGTTTTTAACAGATGATATCTCGGAAGGAAGATAGACATTGAGTTTCCAACAGCTATCATATATATTCTCACATATAATATATATAACTCACATGGCTGGAACATATTCATGGATAACTATGTCCTCTTTAGGAAAGACAGATCAACAAAGCGAGGTGGTGGAGCTGCTTTCTATGTGAAGAAGCAACTAGAATGTATTGAGTTCTGCCTAGGGGAGGGTAAGGAGCAAGTAGACAGTTTATGGGTACGAACCAAGGGGCAGGCTAGCAGAGCTGTTACAGTTGTGGGTGTTTATTGTAGGCCATCTGGTCAGGATGAGGAAGCTGATGAGGCCTTCTATAGACAGCTGGCAACTGCCTATCAATCACACACCCTGGTTCTCATGGGGGATTTTAATTACCCAGACATTGCCTGGAAGGTGCTCTCAGATAGTCAGTCACAGTCCAGGAGGTTACTCCAGTGCATTGATGTTAACTTCATGATGCAAATGGTGGAGGAGCCAACTAGGAGAGGAGCACTGCTGGACCTGATACTCACCAGCAAGGAGGGTCTGGTTGAAGCAGTGAAGGTTAAAGGTAGCCTTGGCTGCAATGATCATGAGATAGTGGAGTTCA
>WBNM01040202.1:0-45315 GCA_013399055.1 Ramphastos sulfuratus
TCTTATCAAGACATTTATTTTCAGTCTTGCTTCCATCCTTTTTCCATGATGGCTTTACTACAATTTCTGTTTTCTTTCTGTCCTCGCCAATCAATGACTTTAATGCTGCTTTTTCACTACATTCAGCTGAAAGCTAAATCCTCTTCAAAGCACCTTCCTTCTCCTTATCTAGCTTCTGCTACATCTCTGTAGATGGTGATCTATTTTGTTGGCACATCATGAGTATGTATCTTTTACAGGACTCCTCCAACGGATAAAACACTTTCCCAGACATTAAATGAATTGCATTTAGTTCTGTAACTACGAGGTTAGCTAAGGAGAATTCTTTGTAAGGAAGACACTCTACCTTGTAAAACTCCTAAAACTGAAAGGCATGGTTGCAGTGCTCCTGTAATGTGGCTCTTACTCAAAAGAAAATACTCTTTTATCTGCAGGCACTAATTTAGACCAAGCTGCTTTGTGAATGCATAGTATAAATTCTGAAAATGCTTCCCCAACTATCCTCAAAAACAATCCATTTTTTCTACAAACATGTGTCAAGGATTACTTGTGTCACCAGGACAAAAATTCAGCCTAGATGCCTTCCGATATATAGCAGGTCACTTTGTCAGCATGCTTCTGGCTTGCGTGCTGCATACAGCTCGATCTGTCTACAGAGACAAAAGCCATACACCACTGGCACTTTCAGAGATCACTGATCTAGCTACTACTTGAGCTGTGGTATTAGAGCAAGACAGTGGTGTGAGAAAGTTATATAAGTTCTTCAGAATTAAACTAAATATTGCAATTTTTTTTTAGTGTAATCCAAATAAGTATGTTTTCTTGGCGGTTTCAGACATAAAACATGCAGAATGTTTTATGGAGGGGAGGAAAGCATCTTCAATAATTCTTTTGCTTAAGATGAGAGAAAAAAATTGCTATTGGCCCACAACAATGTAAAACACATAGGTTTCCTTCATCTTTTCAAACAACAGGACACAGTAGAAACAGTTTCATGATCTCAATCTGAGAGGCAGTGCTGTAGGCAGCTCCAAAGTCTTTCTGTGACTACAGATCATG
Organism: Ramphastos sulfuratus; assembly: GCA_013399055.1. NCBI lineage: Eukaryota > Metazoa > Chordata > Aves > Piciformes > Ramphastidae > Ramphastos > Ramphastos sulfuratus. Next base: position 1,060 of record WBNM01040202.1, read on the forward strand.
CCTTCAAAAAAATCTAGCTGAGAAATTCTAAAACTAAATGGAAACCACTGTCTTTGGCATGGATAGAAGTGTCTCATAGTTTCTGCAGCCTATGCTACTGCCCATACGCTACCCCAACACAGGTGGCAACCCACTGGATAAAACCAGGCCACCGTTTGCCACACACGGTTCATCTGCCTTAGTCTGAGGCAGCACCAAATGAGACTCTTGTAAGAATCTCCATTTGGCACTTTGTGTAATAGAGCTACTATTACACAATAGAGCTGGGAAACCTGATTTGTGGAATCAAACCAGTTAGTTACAATGCAAATAGTTATCAATTTAGACTAAAAGAGAGATTCTAACCCTAAGCATCTGCCAGTCTTTAAATTCATTTTTGACAAGCAATCAAAAAAATTGTCTCCTTTCTTACCATCTTTGTATCAGTGAGCATATCTCTTCTATGCTGCATTGATGTCCTTTTATGAGAACTCTGATCTTAGATTTACGTCCCAAACACTGATGAAAGTGATGGAAGAGTCTGCTAGATAGGGACAGAGAGATGAGAAGAAATACAAGAGACAGAAGAGGAGGTACATGTGATACATACAGAGGAGAAATGTGAGGTTTACATGGAGAAAAACCTATAAAGATTAAAAACAGAGAAAGGGAACTAACAGCCATTTGAAGACATAAAGTTAAGGAAAACTTCCTTTGACTTAAGTAATAAAGTTCTGATTTTGGAAAAAATCAGTCTGCAACTTGAAAATATGGAGAAACTAAGGTTGGCTAGTAATAACAGATTGTTCCTTCCGGGACTCTACTTTTACTATGGGCTCCTAAGCTTTTTTTGTTAAGATTGCTATACAGTCCAGTACTGTGCAGTTCTGTCTTTCAGATCTGCCACACTGGTGTAGAGACTACCACTCTGAGGGCCACAATGAACTTCAGAGATGTAGACTGCAAAATAAATTCACACGCTGAATATATTTGAGGGCTGCACTCCTGAAGCGATTTTCAGCAAAGCGAAATGGACTATTCACATTCAGTTTCATACACGTGGCATAGTTTTCAGAGAGAGGCTGCAGCAAAAAGTTGCATTTTATTGTCAGTGTTGCAAAGATCTACTTGTTCAGTTGCTCCAAAGAAGCCTTAAGAGAGAAAACAGATTCCCTTTGTATCTTTCACAGCCATCTTTAGTTCACTCCATAAAGTACCTTGAATTTTTGAATATTTAATGACATAAAACTAAAGAAGCCAGTTATGTTTGATATGCGCAATACATCCTATTATATTTGTCATCAGTCACACTTTGTTTCCACAACAGTTCATTTGGGAAACATTACAGAAACGATATAGATACATTTTTCCTGCTTTGATTTATAATTCATTAGATTTTTTTTTCCAATCCATGTAGAAACTATGAATGGTGAGACTGAAAAGTCTTCCTGAAGGATAAATTAAAATAATATAATCCATAGATCCAGATTTTGATTAGTATGCTTTATCAGTACATTTTTTCCCAGTTTCTTACTAGGGTGAATTTTATGTAAAGAAACCCATCAACTGAACACTAAAGAACAGATTGTATCACTCTAGCTGGTAATCCAGAGAGTCTTTGTGTCTATTTCAACCCCTAACAGAGAGGTAACTGAAGCATGGCAGAAGATGGAAGAGCTGAAAACCATCAGAAATCCAGTTTTCAGTGAAAATATTCTATCTTTTCACATGCACATACACAGGTACCTTTAAGTCAGAAAGCATCAAATGATTCAGTCTCACAGTGGATTGAGTATTTGAGTATTGGTCAGCTTAGTGACCTTAAACCTCAACACTGAGCTCAGGAAAATTCTAACTACTGATAGCTATCAATAAAGTTATCCAGTATTTAGCTGGATTCAGGTGCTCAGTGTTCAGGCTGGACTCAGTATTTTCCCAGCAAAACACTGTAAGAGATTTCAAGCCATAGAAGTCCACGCTCCACTTCAAAACCTCTCTATATCAAGTGATTATTTGAGCTAGTGTGCACAATAAGGCTTCAAAATGAAAGGTTTTAAATATGGGTTTGGGAGTCAGGGAATCCTAGGTTTACCACAGACTATGAATCTGTCCAGCAAGGCACTGACACTGAGAGTGCCTTAGCCAAATTATGGTACCTACTAGCTACAGATTTACACAAATGCTGTGTCAAACTAATGACAGAGTACTGGTTAGAACTGACTGGTCAGCCTAAACCACAGCACGGCTGTGTTTGGCATAAAGGCAACACCATCATCATCTGAAATCCAGAGAACATGAGCCAAGATGACTCCTTGTTTTCTGAAAGGAAACAATGTATGAAACTGTAGAAAACAAAGTTGCCAGATAATAAACCACAGAAATAAAGTATTTTAAAATCATGTAATCTCACCTTTAAGGAATCTGTAGAAGTAGGTTAGCTTATATATTCTCTCCAAGGGTCAGACTTCCCTATATTAAAAAAGCTGTGACATGATAATGTTGCTGTCATTTGCCTTAACTGGAAACTTGTCTTAAGTCCTCAAGACAGACAGAATGTATTTCAACAGAAGACCAAATACCATGTGTAAGTATCCCTCAATTTCATGGTCCAACATAAACTACTGCATATATAAAGGTGTATTTCTAAGGTTAATCAATTACTTTGAGCTGAAGTTAAAGTCCAGTAACAATGTCTACAATGTATGGATCCAGTAACAATGGTCTACAACCTATGGAGGTGAATTCACTGATTCTTTTTTAATAAAAACCTATGGCTCCTTCTATACAAAGGCATGCATTCTTTTCTTCAAGCAGAATAATGCAATTTTATATTTTCCTAAAATACCTCATTGGCACAAAGAGAAAAGATACAACTGTCTGGGGATCATGAGTATTTTAACTGCTAATGTACCTCACTCAACTCTATACCTAAAGTATATCACTTACCAAGGCCACCATATATATCTATATATACCGAATAACTCTGTGAGTAAAACTACTGATTATATTGTACTGATTATTTTAAAATATTTAGCCAATTTGTAACTAAAGATTCTGTGACTGTCTATGAGAAACTCTGGAGTTCATAGAAAGAAACATGACAAGGGGCAAGTCTGGATTGTGCCACTGGTCTAAATGGGATGCAGACATGCAGATATATTCAAAATCCTCATTTTTTTAAAACTTGAGAATTGGGTACTATGAGTTTCAAAGTTCACAATCATGTTTTTAGGCTGATGATATAATACATGAAGAAATACATTAAGCAACAGAATTAATAACAATGACAAAAGAATCACAGCCTTCTCAACATTCTCACTGATGACAATTACAGATTTTTGTCTGGCCTCTCTCACAATAAACATCTACAGAGAAGCCACTACAAGGACCTAATTCTAAGTGTGATTTCATTTCCTAGAGCTTAAAGATACAAGAGTTCATGTAAGTCTGACTGTAAGTGTTGTCATTTTGCAAAAGCTTTCTGGAAATGTTACTTTAAATAGTGTCAGGTGTAAAGAACAGTATAATATGGCTTATAAATTACTGGAAGGGCTGTTTACATAGGTTAATAATAAACAGCAGCATACGGAGTAGTTAGAGAGAGTCACAGGGCAGCTTAACTCCAGTTTTAGGCACCATCAAAGCTAATGATCTGTATGTACCATGGTAAACTAGACACATCATATACATAGAGTATACAGAGAACAGGACCTATGGGGGTAAGTCGTATCCTATCTGTTCTGTATATCCTATCTGTGTCTCCCATTTGCTGTATTATACAGGAACAGTCATGCTGAATTAAGCTGATGGTTTTATTAGCACTAAGCTGTATTCAGTTCGTTTTTGGAGAGAGATTCCTAATTCAGTGCTTGCAGAAAACCACAAGATTTCTTATCACTGCAAACAGCACTGATGAACTTCTCTCCCAAAAACTCTCTGGCAATTATGAGTGTGAAGAAGACGCAAAGTGAACTACTGAAGATGATGTAAGCATGGCTTTGTTGACTGTGAATGGAAGAGGGCTGTGATATCCTCTGGTCAAGTTGCAGGTCTAGATGAGAGAGATTAGATGTGAGAACATACTGAAGTACAAGTCCCACGCACACCAGAAGAAGGTGTGCATGGCAGCAGTGAACACAGCAGTTCGAGGTCAGCAGAATTTGTGGCTAAACACAGAGATAATCCCATCATCTAACCAGGAGTTCTACTCCTCTTACTACTCTGCAGTTTGAAATATTGCCAGGGACCTTGACAGTGGAATGAAAAGGATGAGAATCTGAGCAGAGTTCAGAGAACACAAACACAGAAAGGTCTTTATGAGGAAATACAAAAATAACTAAGTATGTTGTATGGTGCATTCAAATCATCTGCAGAGATGTGATAACCTTAAAAATACCAGAAGCTGTTACATGAAAGAGGGAAAGCATATTTAGTATTATATGAAGGGACACAGACAGAACAGAAAGAATGAAAATCCATTAGGTGTTTCACGTCTGGGCTGCAAATATTCTAACAGACTATTAAACTAGGACTACTGCTGTGTCCAAGGCACACAAGATCACATGTTGCTAGAAATGTGCATTTTATTCACATTTGAGGAAGGGAAAGGCTGGATAGCTGTATGGCTCATCCCAAGCACTAGTACAGCAGAGGCAGTGGTACTTCATCATGTTTTCCCTGCACTGCTCTAGCAAGTTGCTGCAATGGCTTTGCCTGTTCTGAGTACATCTGGGACAAGCTGAATGGTTACTTTCTGCAGCTCACCACAGACTGCTCACCACTGTCTTCCTATAATAGGTGATGCATTACTCCAATTACTGGCACAATTGCTGGTGTGTCTGCTTCTTAAGTCAGGTAAAAAACCAAAAAACTAAAAAAAAGAAAAAGGAATCTCACTTTTAGAAGCATTGTAATTCATCTTGAACTAACCTGGTAAAAGACCTTAAAAACAGTTAGGCTGTGCAGCTGAGGAGGTGGAGGAGTGTCCTGGGGGTAACCACATCTGCAGGGCTCAGCTGCAGTGAGAACAGGATGTGGAAACACAGTGCTGTCCCCTGCTCTGTATCAGAAAGGATGTTTCTGCTGGAGAAAGGCAGTTCTTTCTCCAAGCCTGTCCACACCCTCTTGGCTGAGAAAGCATCATGGCTGCCAGTAATTGTGCTGGCCTGTCCACTACCCACTAAGCTAGGACCACAAAGCATTTGACACTTCAATTGCTATCAGGAAATAGAAAATGCTCCTAATTGTTACTAGTACACACAGGGTTAAAAAAACTATCAACTTCAAATAAGAAACTCTACCACATTTATGACCCTCTTCCTCATCCAGTATTTTACCTTAACAGAGTATGAAATAACAAAACTAACAACAACTTCCCTGGCCCCCTCACACTCTCCAAGACTTATTTTTCTGGGAGTTTATTTGGCACATTGCTTAAAAATGAAGTATTAAACAGAACTAGTGAGTGATGATGTCTGTCATGCACAAGGGTCCTGTGAAACTGCTAGTACAAACCCACACCTGACCAACATGTCTCCCACTATAGCTACTGTGCCTGACAGCCATGACCTTTCAGTAATCCAGCTTTGTTCCTAATGCACTGCAATATCTTCCAAACAGTCTGTTTATGAGTTTAATGAGTAGTTCCATTCTGGGAGGCTGCCCTGCTAGCATATTCTGGGTTGTGTGGTTCATTTCTTAAATTATAATATCCCCTAGGAAAAAGAAGGACAATTCTTAGCGGTAGGGTGGATACTAAAAGGTGGTTTTCCTAAATAATAAATTAGACCAGTCTTTAAATAAGTCATCTCCATCTCCCTGGATAAATATTTACTCCTTCCAAACTAATATTGGGTTTACGTGCCTCTCAACAACTGTGGTTCTGGTTTTCATTGGGAGTTTTGGAGTTAGCCATGACAGAAATCTACTAGATAGCTTCAGGGGATAAAAAAAGGAAAAAAGGAGGGAAAAAAAAAAAAAAGGAAGAAGAAAGAAATAGCAAAAGAACAACAACAACAAAAAAAACCCTTCAGTTTTTAGTTTTCAATAGACAAATTTTCTTTCAATAGAACGAGCCAGGCACAGCACACACCTTAAGGCAAGTTATTTTCCCAACAAACTAGTAACAAACTAACACCTAGAATCTCCAAATGGAACACTGAAAAGTTTGCATTTTCAAAAACAGATGATAATTTATTAGAATTTATTGATTATTTGAGAAACCTTATCCTTTCGACTCCCAGAGCTCCAAAAGGCTGGTATGTCAAAGACAAGGAAAGAGACATTTCCATGGCACAAGGGATTAACTTAGAAGGAAATACTAAAAAGAGGGCTATCCCACAACAAGCAGTGACTCTTAAAGATGCTTGATGGCAAACAGGTTGCCATTTGCAGAAGTTTGATGCTTTTTCTGGTTTACAACCATTTGTTTCAAACTCTTGTTCCTTAATGATTTTAGAATTTATCACACAGTATCACACAGTATAAGCAAGGTTGGAAGAGACCTCAAAGATCATCAAGTCCAACCCACTACCAAACGTCCAAACGTGCCTTGTGTTTCATGCTGAATGAAGTACAGCTTCAAGGTTTTCAGTGATCAAATTACAGGGGGAAAAGATATTTTGTGTCAACAAATTCTTGGTTTCTTCTTGAGCTTTTAAGATGTCCTAAGGGTAAAATGAAGAAACATTCATTTTCACCTACCTTTGCTTGTGTTGGCACACAAAAACAAGCCAAGAGAGTGGCTTGACTGCTTGTGTTTGCTTTCATAGAAGAGGAAGATGATGGCTATTTAACTGCAAGGGAGATCTTTTGAGAAGACCAAGTAGGTATAAAACTGTCCATGAAAGACTAAGGCTGGAAAGAATGGGATTTCTAAGGACCAAGGAAAGGTAGAGGTCCCCTTCTAAGGACTAAAGAAAGGTACTCTTCTCAAAGCAGAAGTCTGGACAAGCAGTACAGATGCTTTAAAGCAGAGTATGATGCATACCTGAAGGATGCTATTTGGCAGGTAACAGGGACAGGGCATTATGAGTCAGTTTCCCCTCAGCCATGCAGTAAGTTTCTGAAAATGAAGCCTATAGTGAACTGTAAAGAGCCTTATTCTTCTACTGGCAGGCAAGTTTCTGTCCCTGCTGAGCCCAGTAAGGCATTGACACCTGTTTTTGCAGTGTCTAAGCAAGTGTCCTCATTTTCAACATGCTGTGCACCAGCAGTTTGAAAATGCACTATCAGAGTCAGCTAAAAAACAGTACACTGGTGCTTATAATCAGATACTGTTGCAATTCAAAGCTCCTTCTCTAAAGAAGAAAGGCTAACAAAAAAGAGAAACAGAAATGAATTTTAGGACAAACAAGAACATTTTCTGATCTACATATATTTTTTCTTAATATTAGCAACTGTGAAATCATAGTACTGTTTCAGTTGGAAAAGACCTCTAAGATCATTGAGTCCAACCACTGACCTAACACCACCATGGCCATTAAACCATGTCCTGAAGTGCCATGTGTACACAGTTTTTTAACACCTCTGGGGATGATGACTCCACCACCAACCTGGGCAGTCTGTTGCAATGCCTGACCACTTTTTCAGTAAAAAAATGTTTTCTAATATCCAATCTAAACCTCTCCTTGTGCAATTTGAGGCCACTTCCTCTTGTCCTATCACTAGTTACTTGTGAGAAGAGACTAACACCTACCTCACTACAATCTCCTTTTAGGTGTTTGGAGAGAGCAGTAAGGCCTCCTCTCAGCCTCCTCTTCTACAGACTAAACAACTCCAATTCCCTCAGCTACTCCTCAAAAGACTCGTCCTTTAGACCCTTTGCTAGCTTCTTTGCCCTTCTCTGGACACACTCCAGCAATACAATGTCCTTCTTGTAGTGAGGGGTCCAAAACTGAAGGCAGTACTTGAGACGCAGCCTCACCAGCGCACCAGTACAAGGGCACGATCCCTTCCCTACTCCTGCTGGACATATTGTACCTGATATGGGCCAAGATGCTGTCAGTCTTCTTGGCCACCTGAACACCCTGCTGGCTCATGTTCAGCCAGCTGTCAACCAGCACTCCCAGGTTGTTTTATTCTGGACAGCTTTCCAGACACTCTGTCCCAAGCCTGTGGTATTGCGTGGAGTTGTTGTGATCCAAGTGCAGGACCTGACACTCAGCCTTCTTAAAGCTTCACACAATTTACTGCAGTCCATTGATCTAGTCTGTCCAGATCCCTCTGCAGAGTCTTCCTACCTTTGAGCAGATAGTGTTGATGAGTGCACTCAATCCTCTCATCTAGATTACTGATAAAGATATTAAACAAGTCTGGGACCAAAACTGAGCCCTGGGAACCCCACTTGTGACTGACCACCAACTGGTTTTAAATCCTTTCACCAACTTTCAGCTTTGGAGCTAACCATCCATCCAATTTTTAATCCAGCAAAGTGTCCACCCATTCAAGCCATCTACAGCCAGTTTCTCCAGGAGGATGCTGTGGGAGACAGTGGCAAATACCTCACTAAAGTTCAGGTTAACAACATCCACAGTCTTTCCCTCATATACTGAGTGACCACATTGTAGAAGATCAGGTTCCTCAAGCAGGACCCAGCTTTCATGACTGAGCCTGATAACCTGGTTGCCCTGCATACACTATATTACAGTATTAATGACAATCAGCTCCATGACCTTCCCTAGCACCGAGGTCAAATAGGAGCAAATTGGCCTGGTATCAGTAAGCCTTACATGCAACAAAAGCCAGAAAACAGCAATGTTAAGTCAGGTTAAATTCTCAGCAGATTTTATGATCAGAGTTTTGAATGTAGGGTTTCTTGTTCTGGACCAAGCACAAAGCTCCACTTGTTTATCCTTTTTGCCACAGAGTGTGTGCTTAGCTGAAGCAGAACAATCACACTGAGGAAACATTTCTACAAAAAAAAAATGGCCTTCATTTTTTTTTATTATTCAAAAAAGGAGAGAAAAACAAACATGAAATTTCAGTATACGCCCAAAAGCTTTTTTCTAAGAACACTTGTATTTGTTATTAGATCAGTAAGTATGCTTTACTGGACACATCAAAGCTCTTTAATTTATCTGTGATCATTCTGGGGTAAGCTTGTTAGAAAATACCTTTATTCCCATCAGCTAAAAAGAGTAAGCAGGAAAAAATATCTCAGACATCAAACTAATCAAATTGCACATGCTTTTAGTCTCCCAACTTCTTAAAAAGGATTTTGGAGAACAAAGTGGTCTGCTTTAAAATTACTTCCAATTAGAAATACTTGCCTTTTTTTTTCCCCCTTTTAAGAGAGTCCCAGTACTTCATACCAAACTCCCTGAAGTTACCAGTGCTCTTTTTCAGTGATTTCCATGTGCTTTGGAACAGGTCTCTGGTGCATTCTACCAAGCAAAAAGGTTCTGAACTAACCCTTACGCTTCTATGCTGGAAAGGGTATGAATAGGTTTGAGCCTTACTGTGCTCAGGACATCTTGCACAATGAAGTTTCCCCTTATATTCAAGGAGACCTTACAGTAGCCTTCCAATATCTGAGGGGGGCCTACAGGAAGGCTGGGGAGGGACTATTTACAAGGTCTTGTAAAGACAAGACAAGGGGCAATAGGTTTAAACTGGTAGAGGGGAGATTTAGACTGGATGTTAGGAGGAAGTTCTTTCCAGTGAGGGTGGTGAGGCACTGGAACAGGTTGCCCAGGGAGGTTGTGGATGCTCCCTCCTTGGAGGTGGTCAAGGCCAGGTTGGACGAGGCTTTGAGTAACCTGCACTAGTGGGAGGTGTCCCTGCCTGTGGCAGGGGGTTGGAACTAGATGATCCTTGAGGTCCCTTCCAACCTTACCATTCTATGATTCTATGATTATATTAAGAGCTGATTTGCATGAAAACTAAAGGTAAAACATAGTCCATAGAGAATAATTAAATACAGAATACTTTGTTGAAGTAATAATGCAAAGCATGATCTATGGTTTGATTTTATTTACAGCAACTGTCCACATTACTTCTGGTTCTTACAGTTTTACCATGCATGAAGAGGGTACTAATTTGTATATTTGTTTACCATGTATGAAGAGGGAACTAATTTCCTGTATTAGAAATAACAGGAGCTGTGCTGTTTACTTCAAGCAGGAGCAGGTTTTAGATTCTTGCTACTCATAATTTGGGTTTTCAAGAATGGATTAATATTTAAACAAAGAACTTTGCTTTGTAAACTGGGCAGATAATGTATAGCTACATACAAGGGAGATCAAACCAAGTCTTGAGCATGTGATACATATCATGAGGGACAGGAACAATACTGGGTTTCTCTATCATGGGTGCATGCAACTGAGAAAAAGAAGGATGAGAAGTGCCCTGATCATAATTTGTTAACAGCTACTCAGGCAAGGCTTTCTGAGAGAGGTGATCAGGCAAGGAAAGAACAGGATGCACTGGCTAAGAACCAAATCTAAACAAAGTTCAGATGGAACATGATGTGCAAGTTTTTCACTGTACAATCAGGACGATTTCAAAAGGAACATAGTAGATTCTCATTTAGATTAAATCTTTAAGACAAGATTTTGTACATCAAACAGCAACACGATGCAGAAACCTTTGAAGAAGTTGTTCTATGAAGACAGCACTGTTAGACAGCAATGATATTGGTGCCACTAACTGTAATCTGTTTTTCCATAGTGCAATGCCTTTACATTTTTTAGGCTCTGATCAAAGCATTAAGTTTTTATACCTGGACTACCCATCAGTGCTAACAACACTACACTCACAGTACAGAGGTTCTGAAACTACATGTAAATGACATTCTTATTTCTAGTGACAGATCAGAATTAGGAAGTTGCTGCTTTGTAGGAGAATGTCTTTCAAATTCAGCTTCCTCACTTTTCCCCCCTCACTTAATTAGGAAAGCAATAGTGATATTAGGCATTTGTAGATTGTGATTCTTAGAATTACTGAGATGCCTCTGCAATCTGAAAGGTTAAAGTAGCTTTCTTTCAAAACACCTGCCATGTTATTACTGAAAATAATGCTTTCCTACAGCAATTCACACCCTAATCGCTTCCCATCTGAGGAATGTCTGACTATCCCTGCTATTCCTCATAGCTGTAATGAGACTGAAGCACAGTATGAAGACAGAACTTTTAAAGATAGTTGGAACCCTTCCATTTCCTGTTTGTTGGTTGCCTTACTTTTTCACCCCAAGAAAAAGCAATTAAGTACTCTTTAGAGTAAAGAGATTTTACTCATCATCCTTACCTGTTGAGTAATGATCTCTCTATTGGAGGCATGCTGCATCACCCTAGTTAAAGAAAATATTTACCTCAGCCCTTCCTACAAGTCTGCTCAGGTTGTATTTATAGAATAAATTTACCCTGAAGAAATATCAGGTTGAAAATAAACAATGGGGTGACAACAATAAGTGTGGCAACAGAATGAGTACTTTTTTTATTTCCAGAAGAGTGCACTAAATTAGATTTCATCCACTTACTATATTTGCAATGTTCCAAAATTGTGCAAAAGGTGCTGGGGCAACAATTTAGCTGACACTGGTTAAAATAGCTAAACTGAATATGTTCAGATAACCAGACTGCTTTGCAGTCTTTGGAGACTGAAGCAGGCTTCAGTCCCAAACCCTAGAAGGAAAATTTACCATTCCAATTTCCATAAGTGATAGCAGAGGTTTTTGAGTTTGTCTTATTTTTACGCAGGCACTTTTCTAGTGAAGAACAGATCCAGCCTCCTAAGCCTGCTGATAATAAACCTGTTTTTACCTTCCACAGAACCTATGTGCAATGCCTCCCACATGTCCTAAGATTTGTAGAGGCAGGTGGAAAACTACTGCCAAGTACATTGCAGGAGAAAATGTCCAAGAGTACGCAGGCTGACTGTGAGATCTAGTGAAGGGAACAGACTCCAATGGTGCTGTCTCAGCATTCACTCTTACACCTTAACTGCTACAGTTCAAAGTCCTTCTATAAGCCTGGTAAAAAAGATGTCCTTAATTTTTAAGGTTTAAATATCGTCCATGTGACTCATTTTTCTGTTTCAGTGAATTTCATTCTGCAAAAAAAACCTGCTGCTTCTTTTCCCATCTTATTTATAAACTTGTCCTCCTTTCCTCTCCTGATCCTCCCTTCCCACCCTGTGAAGAATAAAACAGGAGAAAACTGAAGACAATGACTAAAAGACTCTGGAGAAAGTCACACTGGATGTAAACTTCCCGTTTCTGGATTCTTCACAAAACAGTATTTCTCTATTAGCTCTTTAGCAATGTCTCTTTCTCTTCCACATAAAGCAGAACATTTGCATTGCTTGAAATGGCCTAATGTTTACAAATTACAGAGGTACAGAAGACAGCAGAGGCAATGGGAAGACTTAAAAGTATGTGATGTTTTCAGACATTTCCTCATTTTTCAGAGGATACCATACTTCAGAGATGTCAATGCTAGTGAAAATGGAAAAGCCTTCAAAATGTCTACTTGTCTGATGGGGAAATGCTTCCTGTAGCATCAGTCTTTTTCAGAAAGACTTTAGCACCGACTATTTATACATTTAAACTTCTTTATTACAGATGACTATAAACAGCATTTTGGTACCCTAGTTTGTATAAGAAAACCTGAGTTCTATTCAGGAAATATAAGAAGGTCTCCCACAGAATTTTTTTAAAGGATACCATACAGAGTTAACCTCACATTTCTCTTTTGCTAGTAGATCTGAGTGGACTCAGATATGCCCACAGTTTCTGAAATCCTGTGTTTCTTAGGTGAGAATGGTGGCAGAGGTACACTGGCAGAAAGGCTCCACCTGCTACCAACATGAGGTTGACATTAGAGAGGCTCCCTGGGAACTGTGTGAGCAAGAGGGTGGAGACTGCCTGGGTCTGGACTTCCATCTTACTGCTGTGTTTGATACCTTAATTCAGACTTGATAGGAAAAGCAAAGACTCTCCAGTAAGAAACTAAGCATGACAAATGTTAGAAAAACAGGAGACAATAACAAATTTATAGGAGTTTTGACAAAATTTGGCCTATAATGGAGAATGGGATTTGGTGCTGATGAGCACCTTAGTGATATATGCAGCATGATGAAAAGATCTGCTTTTAAGAGAGCACATCCCTGACTTGTATAGCACAATAGAACAGCAGTAACTAGGGCTTAAACTCCATATTTGGCTAAAATTTGTAAAAAAGTTTGATATTTACAATAAAGTCAAACAAGCAGATGATTGGTCTGTTAGTATGATTCAATTTTCTTATTATCAGTACAAAAGTAAAATACTTTCCTGTTAAGATCATCTTTATGCACATCTACATATACCCTCCTGATGAGGCAATGTTTCCATTTCACCTTATTTCAGCAGTCCAGATATGAGGGATCTCATTTGTTCTACTTGCCTAGATATCTCCATCCAGCAGATGGCAAGGGTAATTCTAGTGGGTGACTCTTCCCAGCAGATGACAGATGGGACTAACAGCTTTCTGGACACACTCTTCTTTCTGCTCAGGATAGTGAGTTTGGTGGGACTGAATACCTAATATCCTAATAGTTGAAGCAAAGCAAGACAAATCTCATGCTGCTTTAGATGATTTCAGAGAACACCAAACAACTTCAGCAGTTTAAAGCAAGTTTGGCTGATGGATACAGAGGACAATTAATACCTTACTCTCACCCTTTATGGGAATCCTCACTTTTCCTCTTATTCATGTGGAAACCCTTTGCTGCACAAAATCACAGAATGGTTTAGGCTGAAGAAGACTTTCAAAGATTATCTAACCTAACCTCTTGGCCATGGCCACAGACATCTTTCACATTACATCAGGTTACTTGAAGCCCCACCCAATCTGACTTCAAACACTTCCAGGGATGGAGCACCCACTTCTCTGGACAACCTGTTCCAGTGTCTCACTACCTTCACTGTAAAAACATTTCTTCTTAATGTTCAGTCTAAATCTTTAACTTTACAATTGTTGTGAACATGGAATTTGGCTCAACATTTCCTTTTTTATCTGCACTTCCTCCAAACAAGTTTTCCAAAAACTCATCTTGTTTTAAGGCTGATGAGTTATCCTCATCTCTAGGTGTTTGCAGAGCTCCTCATTACCTACAGTAAAAGTTTGTGAGACTGTTGCACAAGAGAAGTTTCTTACCTTCAAAAATATTTTCAGAATAAATGTTCTAAAGATAGTTTCATATTACCATTTCTTAACTGAAGTCTTTTATTATTTGCCCTTTGGATTATTTGTAGCTAAGGAACATCAGGGCAAACTTGAAATATTCTTTCTTTCTGTCCATATTTTGTTACTGTAGTACATTTTAAGTCTATGTTATTCTTTTCCTTCTACATTCTTCTACCTCTACTATCTGGCAACTGTTCCTGTGCTGTAACATTTTTCAGTAAAGAGGCATTTCTGAAAGTGGTTATTTCTGCACAGCACACCTCCAAATGTTTTGCTTTGTCCTTCCTACCTTTTTGTTTTGGTGTGCTTGACAATGCCCCTTTAATTTTTTAAAATTTTTTTTTTCTTTTTTTTTTTACTTTTGGAGTTTCTCTGAGAATCGTGAGAGAAGCAGAGCAACTATAATGCATTTGCCACAGCAGCCTTGGGACTAATCAGGTCCTTATAGATGGTGGTAGATAACAGATTTTTTTATAACTGAGACTGTAGTTTTCCAATAACACTGGAAACACTGGAAACATTGTTATTGCATTTAAAGATATTTTGAAATCGTATCACTAATAACCCCCAAATCAAAACAACAACAACAAAATCAGAAGTCAAGCTTTTTCACATAACACAACTCCTTTCAAAATCCCTGAAATGAGAAAATCAAGATACTGAACTCTCATTCAGTTTCAAGGGCAATCAAATCACCAACAGAACTAGGACTTTAAAAAGCCAAACACCGAAGCCCCCATGCAATAAATGATGCTGTTCCCATTTTGTAGACTATGACTTTAATGTACAGAAAGGGTTATGCAACTTGCTCAGGATCCCATCAAAGACCCTAACGGAGATCTGCTGTCTGCACAAGTGTGTTTAAAATTCTTTCACAAAATTCTTGAAGATCTTTCAGCAAATCAACAAGACACTAGACCAGACAAGAAAGGAGAAAAGGAGGCAGGAGGGAATGTGACTCTAGTGTAAATGAAATATTAAACAGTGCTCTGAATGAACAGGAAGGATATGATAAACCAATCTTTCACTGACACCCTTAAAACCATGACTTGGGGAGGACATAGATTGTCTTGGGACAGTTGACTTTCTCTTACAGATGATGTTCCCATTTTGTTGCAGGGAGAGTTTATATGCTTGTGAAACAAAACTAGTCTGACATGATACAGAAAATTGTCCACCAAAAATTGAAATTAAGGGCTGGATGCAAATCAAAACCATGACAGAGCACTGGTCTATACCTAGGGTTCATTTCAAGATCCAGCCGCAAGTACCAACAGTTCATTTTTCTGATACTAGAGGTCAGAAACACATTTGTCTTTTGCCTTATTTTTTAGTTTATATTTTACCATCAGTCTTAAGTGACCTTCTAATAACCAAATTTTGCCTGCTTTCCCGTGTCTCTCCCATAGCTGACCTTCATAATACTAATAAGCCAATGTTTTGTTCACAGCAGTTTGTAAAAAACATTCTTCTGAAAACACATAAGCAGAAAAACTCGAGAATGCCAATGCAAAAATAACTTGTTTTGGCAAGTTTAAGTATTTTGTGTGTATAACTGCAAGGTGTTGGTAGCGAAGCTAATTTTTACTTCATCCTAAATACCGTAGAAGAATAACAACAACAAAACACAAACCCCCCAAATACCTGCCCTTGCCAAATGAGGAAAAAAAACCCTAAACACATTGGTAGAAGAAAAATGTTCACTTTCCAGCATCTAAAAGTGTTATGGGCATTACAGAGCATTTAGGAAAATGCCTTTTAAAAAACCACTGACGTGTTATTTTAATAATTTAAAATAGGAGACAGAGCCAGTGCTACTAAGTTCGGGTCTGTTCTTTCCTCTCCTAGCAGGATGAATCAAGGACTGCTTGTGCCACCCTTGCAGCCTGATCTCTTTGTCAACCATTAGCCCATCTGAGCCAGCAGAGTTCAACACATAACTTCAGAAGTAAAGCACCTCTCCCAGAATTGTAAAATCAGGACTGAACACTTCAGCTAGCCAAAGCATAATCTCAAGTCACGTGAAAAGGCTGGATTTTCACTTTCTTGGCTATTGTGTATTGTTGGCTTTCAGCACTATGAAAACAATGTGGTTATTTTGGCCATCCCTTTCTGGACTCTTTAGAGGCCTGTGGAGAAAGACCTATCTCTGCTTTTATAACAGCTACCCATTTGGTGGCTGTTTGCTGTTCATCACTCAAAGGTTTCTTGATAAACAGTATAACTATGTAAAATAGACAGTTGTTCCAGCATACAAACTGCTGTCTTAAGTGTGAAGTCACACCTTCTCTTGACAAGACAGCAAAACTGTCACCCTGGCCATTTTCTCTTTGTTGTAAGCACTCTGTTGTAAAGCAAACCAACTGATGTTTACAAAATGCCCTCTGGTTCCTTACAGAGAAACAGCTATGATTCCACTCGTAAATATTTTAAGACTTATATAAGCTCCAAATCATCTTTCTAATACTTCCCCAGTTCAAGGACTGAACATTCGATAGTGCTATCTACAGCTGTAATAATTTTAACCTCAATATTTTTTCTTGATTAGAAAGTGTATGTAAACTAGGCTCACAAAGTCCTCTGAGGAGCAAAATGATCTTGAAACTCAACTTGGAAACATCTGAACCAACTACTGTCCACCTGGCTTTCCTCTTAAAGCAGTATGACCATAATGAACTATTACATGCCTCACACAGAGTAGCTAACAAGCCTTGCTAAGCAGCTCAGAGATGCTAATCTGAAGTAACACCGTGCTGGGCTCTGCCCACACCAATATACCAGCCTGCCACAGTGCCAACACAGACCTCCCTGTGGGTGGCATAAAGGTGCCCCTGAGTTCCTAACACAAATAATGAGAGATATCCCTTAAAACAACAGGGGCTGATGCAGACAGATGTCAAATATGAAAGGCACTGAAGTCTAAGGCCATGGGAGGTGCTCCTGTACATCATACAGGCAGTGTCAGATTGACCAAAGGAAGGTCTGACTTGCAAAAAGGGTCTTATTTTAGAAAGCCAGGGGAAAATTCATGGCTCAAAGTGAGCTCTCCTGCTGGGTAAAACATTATACTGAAACATGAACTAACTACACTGCTCTAGCACTGACAGGTTACTTTTTTGAAGCTTCAGAAAGCTCCTAAAAACATAGTCCTCACCTCCTAAGAATTTTAAAGGAGCTTTTTCACTTAAGCTCTCAGTAAAAATGAATTCAGATGGCAGAAATATGGTAGAAGGATAACAAATTGCAAGAGCACTTGTTTACATCTGCCACACTTGAGTATCTTAAGTCTATATTCAGCTTGTTTAATTTGCTTTTCAACCCTGAATCATGACTCTTGTGGCAATTTGATCTGTGCTGATGTGGTAAATCACTTCTGTTATATGTAAGTCTCAAAAAAAACCCCAAGCAACAAGCATTTTGACAAGGATTTATTTCTTGCAGTTTACTTCCTCATTCAAAATTCCTCAGGAAACACTGCTGTATTGACTGTCAGTAATGGGAATCATGTTTTACCACCCATTTGGTCATAGCTAAACTGAAGTACCCCCCACCCAAATTAAGTGCAGTCATGCAATTTACATCTGTGTTTACTGAACCCTCTTTTTTACTGGCTTTGTTTCAGTCTAAGGACAATAAACAAGGGCAAGGTGCGGGGTCCTGAACTCCCACAGGTCATGCCTTATTCACAAAAACTGTTTGCCATGTGAACTTGTCCAGCATAGCAAGAATGGCCCATATTGCTTCCAGAGCAGCAAACACCTCTGGATGGTGGTCTGAGTGTGTTTAGATATACCAGCTGGGACGGCCCTGCTTCATGCTGAATGTGCCAGATAAATGTATTCTTTTACAGCTGAGTTTTAAGGACTGGTATTCACATAGCCAAATGCATAGGAAGTCACAATTAAAGTATCTTTTTTCTGGGTTTTGTCTCTTATTTGAGTTATACTTGAGCAAAAAAACCTAAACAGACTAAGTTTTCTAAATACACTGCACATAGTTTCCAAGGTGGTATGCAGTACACAGAGCTCTCACTAAATAATGTGTGTAGCACAGTAACACGTCGCAGGGAACACTGACTGGGGATCCTTTCTTTGCAGATTGTACTTTCACATTTTGTATAATCCCTGTGAAGCAAACTGCTGTGGAATGTAACTGGAACTAATGAGTTACAAAATCAGATCAGAAGAGTTAGACATGGATAAGGAGCCATCCCACAAAGCTGTTGACATCTAGACAGATATTCAGTAACGGGCAAAGTGAGAATTCTGCTCCCAAATGATCAGCAATCAGGTCTGCATCTAGAATGAACACTGTTCAACTAGCTGGGTCAATGCACCCCTGCTATTAAGCACTTTATTGTGGCTGTGTTTCTAAACTTTCTTCCACTATTAACGAACACGTATTTTTCTTGCTTAGAATATTTGGTAGGGTGCAGCACCATCAGCTCAGGCATACTCTGTAAATGTGGACAGCGGCTAAAAAAACACCCAATCCAAACCAGAACCAAATCCTGTTGGACAGGACATCTGAAGGGAATGTTATTATGACAAGAGGCTGGATTTACTGCACAAAACAGCTATTTCTAGTGATAAAGCATAAAGGTTAAACAACTGAGAACAAGACTGCCAGATGTAAAATGGAAAGTTTCCAATTTTAGGAGCAGTAGAGGAAGAATATGAATTAATATGCAAGGACCAAATTAGCACTATAAAAATCCTCCAAGCCAAACCAATTGCCATTGAAAATAAACTCAGGAACTCTCCTTTTCTGCTCCCTGCATTCCAAGGAGGATTAAATTTAGAATAACCATGGGGAATTTTAGAGAAAAATTACAGTAAAATGCTGACAAAGGCTTTGAAAAAAACAGAGAGACTCTATGTGCTTCTGGCTACATTTAGCTTGTATTTGGGGCTAAACTGAAGTAGTTACTCTATCATCCAACGACTCCTCTCCATCAGAGAAGGGGAAGTGGGGAAAAGAGACTCACAGGTTGAAAATAGATTTACAGAAATTGCCAAATTAATACTTTTGTCAATACAAGATATATAGTCAGACCAGCAAAAGTGCAGTAGAGCAGGAAAGCAATGAAGAGGAGCCAAAGCAGGAAGCACTAACAAAGGATGTCCCTCTCCTCAACAGAATTCCTCCTTTTTAACTGTGTGATGCTCATGGTATGGGATATACCTGTAGCAAACTACAGTCAGTTGCTCTGTCTGACCCAGCACTGCTAAAGGCCTGCAGTCCACAGCTGGCCTGTGATTCTGTCCTGGCAAAGCCAGGACACCTTCACAGACATTATTTCTGTCTTTTTCATGCTAGATTCCCCCTCAGTGCTTCTGTCTGAAAAGGGAGTAAATGTTTTGGACATAAATTTTCTGTTGTTTTCTTCTTAGTTTCAGTGACTACATTTCAGTGATATCTTTGTTAGCTCTCTGTAGAGCAATAGATGGTCAGGCTGAGGATCCTACACTGCAGTATTCTTTGGCAGATGAGTCTTACTGGTCTTAAATTTTTCTGGCATGAGCTGGTAGATGTCTCACTCTAGGAAGAAAAGCTAGTAAGTCAAGGCTAATAAGTCAAATTTCTTAGATAATATGGTACAACTTAAAATATGAAGTGCACTGGGGTATTCCTTAACTTGAAAGGATAGCATGAATTGTTCGGTCCATGACAAGGGCTTTAAATTGGACTTTAAATTGGACTCCTGGAAAATGGGTGTAGCAGATTAAACATTAGCATTACTAGACCGATGGTTGGCTCATCTGTGGTACAGCTTCTCTGTTGAACTTGAATTTTGGAAAGCTCCCACAGGATCTGACAGAAATAGGAGCTCCCACACACTTCCATGATCCCACCACAAAAAGCAGACAGACTCAGGGAACTGTACTGAAAATAAACGTGAGACATATGCAAGAAAAACATGATAGGAGACAGTACATTCAAGCCTGAACAATCAGGAAGAGCAGTGTGTCAAATGCTATAATCAGACGAACAGAACTTAGAGCTTTCAAGATACCAAATAGTATAATGACATCTTATGGTGCTGCACTTACATGGTATGTCTGAATGTGCATATGCACCTGTATGTTCAGGCACCAAAATGCCAGCATAGAAAATGGAAACCAATGGTAAATCAGTGATACTCAGATTTAGCAGAACAATTTCACCATGGATCCCTCTGATTTGGTCCCTGATCACCTAGCAATATTGCTTCCAGGTTTTTGCATCTGATCCTACTGCACATAAAACATTATATTTGTGAGATAACTGACAGTGAAGCTCTACTTTCACTCTTGTTCTTGTAACCACCATATGTCAAACCAACAACCACCCTCTGTATTTTAAGAGATAGAGCTTCCAAAGTGGTATTAGTTGACCTGATATTTAGGAACCTTCAAACAGAAGAAAGCAGATTTAGGAACTTTGTTCATTATGTTTCAACACTCCTCTACCAAAGCTGCAACGGAGGTTAAAGAGCAAGTAACATCCCAAATACCAAGATTTCTCACATCATGTAGGCAGCCTGAAAAACTTCATGGAAATGCAAATGTAAATGCAAATGTATTGAAAGATGAAAATTGTTTATTGATAACAATTAATCTCTTACATTGTTTCTCAGCACTAAGATAAATTATACATATACATTTCACAAGTGTTATCAACCTGTTAATGGTTGAATCTTGCTGAAGGCAAGATTAAGCAGTGGACACTGGGTTATTCCCTTCACTTGACAGGTGAAGATACTTGCATCTGTGATTCTCAGAGCATAGTTCTTAAACCATTAAACATACTGAATAAGATGAGCTACTATTCTACAGTCTAAAAATCATATTCAGTATTAAAAGGAATTAAAGTCTATCTCCTTCAAGTTTACTAATAGCATTCATGTTACCTGACCTTGGCTGCATAAGAAAGTCACCTAGTTCACTTTCACCTCTGTCATCACTAAAGAGGGATAAGGACCTCCTGATTCAAACCAACCTAATGTAAGAGTTTTAAACAAATTGGAAGTATTTCCCCTGTCCCCTTGAATTGTTCAGTACTTTCTACTGATTGTGGACAAGTGTCAGACTGGACACGAACGTTTTATCTAAAAGGCAAAGTGGAGTAAGTCTCAGCTCATGTCCCAGAAAGAACCTTACAAACTCTTTAAACACCCTTGTCAAGTCAGAGAGAACCTAATTAGCACTTGAGAGAGTTTCCTGACAGCCAACTACAATCAGCAGCTCACTATTGTTTAGAGGGAAGACAAGTAATGGCTTATGCAGAAGGGTTAAGATGCAAATCAACCTGTCTATCAGGAGACAGGCACTGCTATCCAAGCATCTCTGATAAAACATGAACATACAATAGTGAAGGAAGAAAGATCAAAGTGCTCTTAAGTGTGCTGATAAAAGCAATAAATGTCTATTCTGGTAAACTGTAGAAGATTAAATTACATGTGTACAGCAGAGGAAAGTTAGCAAGGGAAGCTGACAATGAGACCATGGGAATTATAAAAGGGGAGGAAAAGGAAGGAAAGCACATGAAAGCCCAAATATAACTGCGGGTCCACACACAAATAATGCACTGCAACTGCAAAATCAGACTTGGGTGAGCTGGTGTGTTGGCCTTGACATTTTGGGAGACTTCACAACAACATGCCCAAAGACTTGTACTGAAAAAACAAAATCAGCAAACATAGCCAAACAGGCATATTCAGGTTGTTACTGGAAGGCAGGAAGGTGAATGGATATGGAGGAACCATATAGGTATGTGGCTGTGCAACCCAGAAAATGCCTAGTGAGCATAAAATAACACACAAAGGTAAAAGTGCTACGGTTACAACAAATGCTGTCACTTCACAATGGACTTTCTTCTCTTCAAAAGGTCAAAACTAAAACTTCTTTCAAAACTATGGAAATATCAAATATTTTGCAATAGTGTTCACACCCTCAGTGTTAATATAATAGCACAGATACATAAGAACTGGAGTGCAGCTGTCAGTCAAACATCTAAACTCTTCCTTGAAGTAAGTCAATATTTCCAGGCAACCAGAACACAAAAACAAAACAAGTGACCTCCATGCCTGTTATAACAGATCTCCAGCAAAGTCTGAGTTTATGAAATGACTGGGCATGATGCAAATGTTGGCTGCTACACTGGAGAGAGTGGCCTATTTGTCACCCTAGAGAAACTGTGATCAGACAAGAATAAAATTGTAATAAAATAGCAGAGGAGATGGCACATATTCCCCATCCCTAAAATGTATGTCTTGCATTCAGACTGTCCAATGACCAACATGGCCTTAGGGATCTGGACTGATCATGGCAGAGGTCTTCACCTGCAATAGCTCTGAAACACAATCAAACATTAGTCCTGTCCTTGCAAAGCACTAGGTGGCAGTTTGCCAGCTCGCGTTAGATATCCCTAGCAGTCTACAGGACAGAGCACCCTTTTAGCTGGATGGCTAGCAGCTTTCTATGCACAAGCTGTGTAGCTATATCCTTAAAGGAATAAAAGAGAGAAAGTGGCTCTTCTCAGCTCACATCTTGCAGACGATGTAAGCTCTTAGTTTGAACTCCCCTCATTCACACTTCCTTGACACACAGCAAAGATTAAACCAACTCATTCAGAAACATGCAGGTTACTTTCTTCAAAATGATCCTCAGACTTGCTTTATCAAATCTTTCAGAATCAAAGATTTATTTGTATGTTTCCTCAGTTGAGCTCAATATTAGGGACACTCAAGCTCCTGTAACAAGATGTCACCATCATGCCCTTTGCACCTACTCTCCCTCCACACTACCACAATAAGCTAATGTCTTTCACACACTTGTGTAAGCGTTTTGTGTCTGGGCCAACGTTTGTACTTGGCCCATCAGAAGATGCTACTGATACCTAGGCGAATTTATTGGTAAGAGGCCAGTGTCCTGGCTTTTAGCATCGAGTTGCCACTGTGCTTTATGATTATTACCATTCATTGAAAGCCACTCTCCTTGGCCCAGTGCATGGAGACTCATTCGGCCTTGCTTCCACATCCTGGTGAAATAAGGCAAGGCAGAGTGTATTGCTGCAGGATAGCAGCAAGGTTTGTGTTTCTGATGTGGATCTCTTCCAGGTACAAACATGACTGGCCACTAACATAGTTGCAGTAGTGCCAGCTCCCAAGTGAAAACACTGAGGCTGAAGGTAAGCTGTGGAAACTGGTTTGCCTCTCCAGCTATGTGACGTGAAACAAATTGTTCTGCTTTTCATGAACTTAACTGCTTTCAAAATATGTGGTTGCTAAAACCAAGCCTGCACAGCATAAATCCTGCAATCAGGACATAACCCTGAAGCTGTATGTTTGACTTGCCAGCTGCATTGCCCTGACTGTGTATATACATGAAAGTTTCACACACCCAAAAAGCCAAGTGTTGCGTGGGCAGAGGCACATCTTAGACTGCTCTTGGGCAGAGCAACTACTCTGTAAATAGGGAGCACGCTGGATTATGTAACAAGGGAAGATCTGCCATTCAGACTTTTGCTGCTGTGACAAGGTAGGTAGCCTGTCCATCCATAACGTTGTATAAGCCTGGATGAGGTGTCTGAATAAGTCTTGCCCAGTGGCAGGGATACTCCTTCTTTCCCTTATTTTCATCTTCTTTATCAGCTCACATTAGTCAGAAGTCAGACAGAAAAAAAACCCCACAAGAAACCTTTCAAGTCATCTTCATTTCCTGGAGTCCAACAATAAACTAGGGCCTTCCAGGCACAACTTCAGAGCATTACTCTAACAAGTATTTCTGGAGGACCTGTCTGCTAGCAAGAGGAGTGCCTGGCTAACTTATGTCATGCTAACTAAACCATTGCTCTATAGCATGTTTGTCAGGACTTTCAATTCTGGTTTTCAGTTCTGCATACTAGATGACAGAAGGTGGAATCTGGAATCACAGTATCAGGTAGAGTTGAATATATGTAATTCCTTCCTCCGCTACAGCTTTGAAAATGTGCTCTGACAGAATCAAGTATTATCCTTTTGGCCACCTCTAGCAGTAATCAGGGCCTCAATACTGATACACAACAGCAAGTACATTTGCACAGAAGGTGGCCACCTATACTTCCAGGCTCTGGACTGCTTAGCACAACCTATGGTGTCTCTTTAGAGCGCAGCACATATCTGCAAAAATGGAGGGCATCACTAGGTCTTTCAGTGGTGATTAACAGCATCTTCTTTGGCAACTAGCCAGAGGCATGAGAAGCAGCCTGCAACTGCTCTCATGATATGCTTCAAAAATGAAAGAGCTTAGTAATAAGAAGCAAGCATTTTTCTTTTTCAGTAGTGAAACTCGAGCACTTAGAACATTTTTCCTACACTGAAGAGCAAATAGACTGCATACATATAGTTGAACAGACAGATGGCTTCTGTGCATTGCAGATGCAATCTACATCTCAGCAGATTAGCTCAGACATCCCTTGCTACCAGGATAAACTTTACTGCAGAACAAAATTGCTCCTCATCAGTCTACCAGGAGAGCCTCTACTGCGTCACCTTGTGAATTTACTAACTGCCAGCCTGGCCCAATCCAAAGGGAAGGACAAAGACACAGTAAGAGGAACAGAGCCACACCTCTCTGAAACCAAGGACAGAAACTTGACTTCACCAGTAGATTCAGACCACTACTTTCTGCTTTCAGCTTTCCGTACACCAAGCTCATTCACAGAGGAAACTGAGTAATCCCAGGTAGTTTCCTTTTGAATCACATCTAGTCACATTTGTGCTCTGGAAGGGATGAGACAAGCTTATTTCTTCTAGTGAGAAATGTCTTATCCTGACAGCACATTTCGGGGCAAGAAGCTATTCTCATCTATTTGGGTAGAAGTGGGAGATAATTACAGTTAGAGTCCCTAGAGACTGAGGTTGCCAGCAAAATAAGTCACCTAAGACATGAAGTGGTTGCAGGGCAAGTCATCATGTGGCTATTTTAGAGACCATGAATGGAATCTGCTGTGCCCTTGTGAGGATTTAGTAATGCTGTTGTATATTTTTTCTCCAAGATTGGAACTGCTTTCACTGGCAGATTGACAGAGGGGAGGACGAATTGAGCATATTTTGGAAATTGTACGAAATATGTTGCCTAAATCAAGCTCTCTTCTCTCCTCTTCTTCAATTTTGCAGAAAGAAATTAACATTTAATGTAAAATAGGCTGCTTTGACAGTTCCTAAGTGCCCCATTAAACATTTTGCACACCTCCAGGGAGACAAATACCTGGTAGCAAATTCTGATTTTTCAGAAGAAGCAATTATCACTCTGGTAAGTATGCAGAAACCAGGACACTCTTCAGCAATCATCTTCAATGGACATAGACACTGCAAGGTTTAGAAGGTAGACTTAAAAATCAAACCACTTTGGTTTTGAACATAATGCTCCTAGAAAAACGTTAGCAGAGATTACTGCACCAACACAGTACTGAGTCAGTAACAAAATGTAATTAATTCCCTGCTGGATGAGTGCCATCATTTGTTGTGATTGTAGTTATCACTATTCATCTTCTATTTACATACCACATAAATGTATACCATGTTTCGTAACAGTACACTGAAAGCAAAGCCCCTGCTCAGAAGAATTTTAATACTTCCGCTCCAGAGACAAATTTAGTTCTATTAAAGAACATCAACAACATCCTGGAATTACCTGGAGCAAACATTTACATGTGTGGTCCACAACTTCAGCCAGAGGTGGTGAGCACTGGCAGACAGCAATCACAAAGGAAAAAAAAAATCTCCTTCCCATCCTCCAAGTCTAAGATAGTAATGCATAAAAGTAACTACTCAAACAAGATTTCACCATTAAGACTTCAAATTTGTAATCTTCAGTCTTCAGCCTTTACTCCTGGTAACAGAAATAAGGAAGAGTAACAAAGAGAGGAGACTAAGATGAACACAGGTTTCCAAAGGTTACACACAATAAACAATTTTCTGTAGGTTGGGCACTAAAGCCTTTCTGATTTCCCTCCATTTAAAGTAACTAACAGTTTTGGCTGTGATCCAGCATTTTTAATTTAAGCACCTGAACAGAATCTAAATTGTAGGTGATCTGTAAAACTGTCCTCCTAAAGTAAGTGCCTAATTTCCTCCATATTGAGAGGTGCACTTAAGTGCCTCCAGACAAAGGTTTTAACCTCTTTCGGCTAAGAAACCTCTCAAGACCCTGACTGTTCCTAAAGGCAGATCTGCAAACTTGATCACAGACACAAGCTCACAATTTTTCAGCATGTTTCATTCCTCAACATATGCTGCCAATTCAAACTCAACAGCTTCTTCCAATTCATTCAAAGAATCAGGTCTTTTCCCTTTCCAACATCTGACTCTAGAAAGCAGTTACTTTGGAGGGACTCTCCAAAATATCCAGAATTTCTGAAAAACAAGCTGTCCTCTTTCTGTGAAAACAAGCTGCATCTCTCTTCAGTTTACTTTAGATTGCATCATCCTTTGCTGTTCTATTGTCTCATAAGTGTTGCCAACTATGAGCCCCTGAGTCATTGACTCAGCAGTGGCTGTATGAGAATGGGTCATCTCAGTCCACACCACTAGGCAGGCGGGAAGAAGGCCTAGTCTGCACACCAGAACAGTATTTTCTTCAGCACCATTTCTCTGACATGATCTGCCTGGACAGGCTGTTTCAAAGGACCTCTCAGTGGACACTGCTTGGATCCTGTTGAACCTCCTCAAGATGAGTAGATTCTGCCTATCCCTGCTTTCCCTGTCCCGTAGATCTTGCGTCATTATTTGCTGCTTGTATCTAACAGGGAATGAGTAGTTCAGCAACCAGGAAAGCAACACATGGAGGATATATGACAGAACATAAAGAAAACAACTTGAATCTTTACCTGGACACTAAACAGTACATAACATGAGATAGAGGGCTTTTCTTTGCTACTGTGAAGCAAAAGTCCTTGTTTCAGGTTGCTGTTACAATTCACTGTTATTTGCTGGTGTCTGTGTTTGAACACTGTAGTTCATGTTTGAGGTAGCCCTCCCAGTTGTGTGGGAGGATGGCAGGAAAGGGAGCCCATCATCACGTAGAGGACCGCCCTGGCACTCAGATACATCCTGGGACAGGACAGAAGACCTTTCAGAGCTATTAAGTACTAATCATCAGGAGAAGAGTCGCTGCTCTTTAGCAGACCTAGAGGAATGCATCACTTCAACTATATTAATTAACCTGCTGTACCTACAGAAACATCTCTATTGAGGACAGCATTTACATCAAAGTCTACCTCCATGGCAACAAAGGAAATAGCAGAACTTGAGACAGAGTCTGGCTTGGTCAAAAGGTGGTAAACCTGATAAAAAGGATGTGGCAAGAAAAACCGCCATTTTTTACTTCCTTATGTGACATGTATATTTTGACATTTTCCAGAAACAAAGACATTAAGGAAACAAAGTAAAAGTCATGTCCAATCATTTGTGTTTCTCCTGGCATGACACCTTTCTGAGAAAACAGCTTGTCTGAACTCACACCCAGCAGCTTTCATGACCTTGATACAAGTCTCTCAATCTTGGTTCCCTATAACTTAAGTTGGTTAAGTATCCTAGTTTTTATCTCAAAAAAATAGCAAGTTTCTAGTCCCAACTTGCTCACTGGGGCTGGAGGATGTTCAAAAAGGTAATGTGTGAAGTTTAAAAATTACTTAAAAAAAAAAAAGTGGGCAGATTTAAAACACATAAGCAAATTATTTTAATCTTCTGTTTTGTTTTTATTTTTCAGTTGTGAAGGTGGAAACAGCTGCAGAGACCAGGCTTCTGCAGTAGGCTGCTAAGGATGCACTGTTCAGCCCTGCTAGCAGCCAGAAAGCCATGCCTGAGCAGGTGACAGGAGCTCCTGAACTTCCACGTTTGCTGCCCCACAGGGATTAGGCCAACATGCGCCTTCAATGCAAATGTAAAGGCAAACTACTCCCAAATTAATCTCTGCAAGTGTCACTCAACAGTAATCTAAACTCTGCAGTAAAAGGAACAATTTTGATTTCTACTCTGGAACAACACAAGCATTAAAGAGGGCAATGCACTTAGCTGTCTCTCCCAAAAGAGCAGAAGTGATATTAACAGCAAAGGTACAATTTTTCTCATAGTCATGTTTACTTTTTTTGGCAACAGAGAGCGCTACAGAAAATTGCAGGAGGGAGAAACATTTCAGAATTAATAGACCAGTATATTTTGAACAGTTTCTGAAATAGGTACTTCCTTCTTTTTAACATGATGCGAGAGATTATTTCTAAACTGATTTTGTCTGGTAAAGGATAGGAGAACCATTATTAGCATTATTTTACTTCAAGAATAGCCCCTTACTAGCCTTTCTGCTATCCATCTTCCTCAAACACCAGAAATGTTCAGCATTAAGGAATACTACAGGCAAAGAAGGCACTAGGCACAGCCTTAGATTAGCAATGCCTACATGTGTGATTTGGCTAGGTTATTTTTTTGTTTTGTCTGCAGAAATAAGGATAAGGCCGTTTTACTTGTGTTCCCATGCATGTACATCTACTAGCAGGGGAATATCCCAGGGTGAGATTTCTTGTGTGGATAGTTTTGTGAAATAGCAATCTGAGTCTGCTGAAGCTGAAACTGCAGCCTAGTCTTTCGGGGGTTTTTTTGTTGTTTTTTTTTTTTCCCCACATGCCTTTCTTGCAATAGAAGAGTTGCTGTCTGCCTCAGTGCTTACGTCATCCCAGA
Source organism: Ramphastos sulfuratus (assembly GCA_013399055.1). Taxonomy (NCBI): domain Eukaryota; kingdom Metazoa; phylum Chordata; class Aves; order Piciformes; family Ramphastidae; genus Ramphastos; species Ramphastos sulfuratus. Next base: position 29,902 of record WBNM01040202.1, read on the forward strand.
GGACCCCTCCCAGACCGCCTGTGGAATCAGAGTCTAAGCTTCTTGGCACGTGTTTCGTTTCTGTTAGACTTAGAAGGATCAGAAACGGAACTAAAACTTGCTCTCCTGGAGAAATATGTTATTCTCTTATTCCCAAGAAAACTGTAGCCTTTATTATGAGATGACTATCTAATACTTAGAGAAAAGCAAACCAAAAATTCTGTAAGGCTGGATTCTGATCACATAAATGTTGGTCCATAGGTCAATTCAGTCTCATTTGCAGATACAAAGACTGTGCTCTAAATTTATGGTCCAGATCATCTAAAAAATTGCAAAACTCTGAACGAGGTAACTGCCTTAACACACCATCCACGAGCACTAAGAAATAGCAAAGTCACAGGGAATGATGACACTTGAGATGATAAATAAAAAGCATTCACTTATACGTTTGCTGGAAAGACTGCCTCATTCTTGAGAAATGCAAACACAGATTAGGCTTACTCGTGAATTTGCACTTCACGAAACCTCACTAACCTAACTTAAATGCAGAAGTCTTAAGCCTCTATCCTTCCTTCACTCAGTGATGATTTAATAGCAGAGTACTTAGGTGAAGTCTCATATTCCTATAACCAAAGTAAAGCCTGAAACTACACAATTGACTGCTCATACTGGGAAGTGTTTGCATAAAGTCTTGCAAACCAAACTGCTTGTGATGTTTACATTCCCTTTGCCATGCACTACCCTTCCTTTAAAGTATAAAACACTTAACAAGCCCAGAGCATATGTGTAAACCTATAAAAAAATGTTGCTTATTCATAAATCAGTGATTTACTGTGGGACCTCACTGATCACTTTCACCTTGAGGTACAAGACTGTTGGCACTCCGGCAGTTTTGAGTATAGAGATGGCAGACACCAGCTCCAGGGACAAAAGAAGTTTCTTCATGCCTGGAGTACAAAAGCCCTCCACAAGGTACTTGCTCACCACCCTGTTTCCACAACTCTGCTCGCACAAATCCTTGTGCTTGGTGGCTCGCTGCCACTTCAGTGCTCCTCATCCCCAGCACCCACCTGCCCCACCTCACCTGCTATACACCAGACACTCCATGTGATTGATCTCCTTGTCGGAGAGGTAACGGCTGTAATCCTCCCACAAGTCCTTGATGGCAGTGACCGCCAAGATGAAGAGCACAGGGGCCAAGGCCAGCTCTGGCTGGAAAGCATTGACGGCTGGCACAAAGTTGAGGAGTGCAATGAACACAAAATAGACATTGGCCAAGCGGTGGAACTGCTCAAAGAGGTTCTTGGGCAGGAAGGACAGCACAGTGTACTTGGTGGTCTTCAAACGGTTGCTGGCCAGAACTGTCCTCTTGGACTTCTCCGCCTCAGCCTCAGGTAATAGTAAATTGGAGTGCACCAGCCGCGTCTTACTCTCCTTCTTCTTCCTCCGCCTCCTCTTCCTCTGTCTCTCCTTTCCCTCTGGCAGCACCTGGAGCGCTCCCTCTCCTCCTGTCGTGCTCTGGGACATCGCTGCCGCCCTCCCAGCCTCCCTCGCCTGGGCAACGCGGGCAGCTCCCACCGGCAAGCACGGCCCTAAGTTATCATCCTCCGCCGCCCTCCACGGCTCTCCTTTCCTCTTCCCCTCCGGGGGGGGAGGAGGGCTCTCTCGAAATCTCTCCTAACCGCTTTGCCGGGACCTCTCTCGCATTCTCCTCCTCCTCCTGCTTGGCCGGGGAGGGGACGTGGGCAGGCGACGAGCCGAGCCCTCCTCTCGCGGGCCTCGCCCCAGCCCGCCGGGCCGGGCCAGGGTGCGGGGGATACGGCGGCTGCCGTCCCGTGCGCCATGGCGCGGCCGCTGGCGGGGCGGGGGGACACGGGCAGGGCCGACGGGGCCGGGAGGGGACCAAAGGGGCCCGGGGGCGGGAAATGAGGAGCGGCGCTTCCGCGCACAGCCTGCTCAACGGCCGCTCCGCCGCCCCGCTCCTCCGTCCTCGGGTACAGACCTAGGGGTGACGTTTTGTCGGCTGCTTTTGACTTTCTGTTACACGTGGAGAGGAGGAGGAGGAGGTTTAGGTGTGGAAAGAAGCGAATTCCACTCAAGCGTTCGCAGGTCTGCACCGGCCTTTATCCAGAGTCCTCGAACTGCGGCCGGCGGGAGTCTTCATGAGCGGACTCACGTCACAGACTGAAATCGTGTGCCACGACAGTAGCCGGCGCTGTGCTGAGAAGGGAGTCTCTTGTCTCCCTGCTTCTGCCTGGTCCAGTGTTAGCCGAGTCGGTGGCTGACGTGGTGCTTGGGACAACCCCAAAACGCAGAAACCCAAAATGAGGTTTCTGACGGAAAGTGTTAGGCACCAGCCGCCAGCCCCACACACATGCAGGCAGTGCTGTGCTAGAAAGTGTGTTCAGTTTTATGTGGAGTTTTCTTTGCTGCAGATCTTTCCAGTGAAGGAAGGAAACAGCCTACACTTTGCTGTGAGGCTTAGGCACTGCACTTTCTGGAGAGAGATGCAGTTGTGGGTGAAGACTGAAAGCATGACATAGTCTTGAAATACAGAAGAGGGAATAATCCAGATTAAAAAAACCCTTGGTCTAGAGTCACAAATAAATGCATGCAGATGTTTAAATAACAAGTAATATTGTAACGATTAAGATTAATTTTACCAGGCATGATATGAGACTTTGACTCATTACTTTAGGCTGGAATTTAAGAGCAGACCCTTTGAGTATGGGATTCCTCAGGTCCTCTAAAAGGCTGCCATGGGTCATTCCAAACTGTGCCACAGATCCATTTTGTGCTGTGAACCTTAATCCTGATCCTGTGATATTCCAAGATTGGATCATACTTAGTGCAATAGCAACTGAAACTTGTCAGTGGACTTCGCGTTACTATAGGCATGAAGTATACATGTCTAGACTTGATATGAGGTCAGGACAGGACTGGGACATCTTTGAGGAGAGCACCTGGGTCCTGCAGTGCTATTCACTTCTTCCAAATTCTGAATTCTGAATTCCTTCCTTCAGAATTCCTTCCAAATTCCTTCTTTCCTTCCAAACTCTGTCCTTCCAAATTCCTTCCTTCTGAATTCCTTTCCTTCCTTCCATCTGCAAGGGGAAAAGGAAAAACTGGTCTGAGTTTCTTTGCTAAGTCTGGTCTTTTGTTCATAAGGGAAAAGTACAAAAATATTATCCCATACTGTTAATCAGTTCCTAACTTGCCTACACTTGGGATTAACTTCAAGGGTAAACTGTAATGAACAAAAATCCTTTTTTTGTCTTTCAGAAATGCCAATACGGGACAAGAAGGACACGTTATCACTCTGCAGTATTCCCAGAAACAAAGCTTCACCCACCAGAGGGCTCCTTGCAGACAATTGTAGATACTCCAAAAAGTGGATTACTGCACACTGCCACTTGCTCACTGTTTTGTGAGACTCTGGTTCATCTTTAACCTCTAGGATCTCAAGCATTGTTTAGGCTTAATCTTTTTTTCTGGGTGGTCCTCTAGCTTGTTTACACAATGTTTGGTGATTGGAGGAACATCAGCAGCAATCTTTAGTCTCTTGTGATGTCAAAGCATATCATGTTTCACAGCAAACTTCTCGTATATTTATTAGTGCCAGGTAACTCAGGAGTGGCTTCAGTATAGCATGTCAGAACACAATGGTGGTGCAGACACCAATGGTGCAGGGTAGTGTTGAGCCTGTGCTGGGAGGGGAAGTGAGCCAGTTACTGCACCACTAAGAAACAGGTGAGTCCGCCACACTCTGATGCCATGTAAGAAATGTCATGTAGATAGAGGTTTTGCATTGCTAATTCAGCAAACAGTAGCTGAATGTGAATTGAGGACTGAATATGTGGTAACATTAAACTTTTAATCACACTGCTCAAGGCAAGACAAGAGAAGACAAATGCTCACATAACCCTTAAGCTACTTGTTTAAGGAAAACTCCTGTGTATTGGCAAGTTTGGAGAGCCTAAGATAAGTATGATTGTGCTTACACTAAATGTGGGAAAACCACCTAGCTCGCTGTAGGACATGAAGGCAAGTTGATTTAGCATACTTTGGGACCAAGACTATTTACAATCAGGTGGTGTTTGTGTTAAATAAAGATCCACAAAGCTGGCTTGCCAAGGAGCTAAAGAGGGAGACTTACGAAGATAAGATGGCTCTGTTTTGGCTAAAACTGCTGAATCTAGGGTAAGATAACATAAACACCCAACTTCAATTGAGATTTTGAGGGCCAGGGTGCCCAAGCATAGACCTTTGCCTAATTAACTGAAATTTTAATATTAAAGTTGACACCCCTCAATATGTTGGGGAAAATTAAGTATATGCTGAAAATAATGTAACTGTGTTGTTCAACTTCCCTCCAAAATCATGCTAAACATTATCTAGAAGGTAGGGATAGCTGGGCTAGGGTATAGAACCCATGAGAGGGGCATCTCTTGGTGCATGCGTGAGCACTGTACTGTGGGTACAGTGTGGACCAGCATCAGCAGCTGGGAAGAAAAGATAGAGATGAGGAGGAGCAAAAGACTGTGCTCTTCCTCCATGTGAGGTAGGGACGCCTTTCTTGGTGAGAATTGTACCTTCACTTCTGCTGCACTTTAATATTAGAGTTATTGTAAAGGTTTGTGTCTCTACCTGTGTTGGATGTTACCCAGGATTTATTAATTGAGATAATCACGCAGTTAATGCCTTTATCAACAGCATTTCTGAATCTGTTGTATCTGTCACTTTGGACAATTAAACCATATGATTTTGTTTTGAAGTGTTTTCACATTAACAGGATTTCTTCCATGAGAGAGTAGGAGGAGTGAAAGTTATTTTAAAAATATTAAATATAAGAAGAAAGTTTTTGTGTAACCCCCATCTTATATAGGTTTTAGATATGAATACAGCAGCAGAAAGATAACAAACAGTTGCGTGGGAGCCTCTGAAGTTTCCTGTGTTTGTTTGCTAAATTCTTAATTTCAGAACAGTTTACAGCCTTTGCATTTGAGCACACCAGAGCCAAGGGCCACCCTTGCAATGCTTTGCTATCAAAAAAGAGTAGAAAGTAAGCCCACAAATCAAGAGCTGAAAAACTCTTGTTCTCATATAATTGACTGGAACTTTCTCTGTTATTAGTAGACCAGAGTTTTGTATTAATACAGGCAAGCTAGAATATCATAAGGTAGTGAAAAATTTTCCACTGACTGTAAAAGCCTCTCAGCCATGTGAAGAATCCAAAGTCCTGGATATCTATATTAAAACCTGAGAACATGTAATCTATGATAAATAAAACCAAGAATCAATCTTATTTTAAAAAGCTTATAAAATCTAATGTTTGCCAGGCTTTGCTAGCCAAAGATTTTGGGAATGTAGACACTCCGAAGAATTCAGTCTTTCCGTTCCCTAAGTAAAGCTGTGCACATAAAGGTTTGAGAAAGCATAAATGTTTGTATCTGAGCTCTCCCTGCCCACACAGTCCAAGTGTGTGAGGTTGCAAGTAAGAGGCAGGCAGCAAATTCAGTTTTCAGCTGGTGCAAAATACACATGCTGTATCTCAAGCTTTTGGATTGCAAAGTGACAAGTATGTTGCATTCATTATTAACTGCAGTACAGCTGCACCTGTTTTTTATGGCACCTTCTGGAGAAAAGGAAATGGAAGCATACTGGCTTTAAATCAGTCCAAAATACATGCTCCCTACTAGGTATCACCCTCCAGAAACATGAGCTAACTGAAAATCCTGAGAAGCTGAGGACTAGATTTATTGGATAACCTGAACAAAAAGCGTGGACCCTTTACTATTTTTCAGGGTCTTTGGAGCAAAGCACTAAAACTAGGGAATGCCTGAGGATTAATCTGTCCTCCAACTAAGCAAATCCTGCCATCCACTGATGTCTCCTTCCTGTGAGGAGCTCTTCCTTCATTGTTACATGGCTGCTTCTGACCATTATCCATCTCACTGGCCAAAACACTCTGCAAATTGCTAGGTGTCTGCTCTCTGATTTCTCCTGCCATTAACGTGAATTTGGCCTTTAACATCCAATATGTCTTGATTTTCAAGCCTTTCCCAGTGCCTGACTCTTTTCTTCAACTGTACAGATTTTCTTCAGGTTAAGAACTAAAGATGAAAAATATGCCTAATGAGCTCATGTTTGATAGCCTAGACCATTAAAAGCCGAGTCTTTAGATATGACACTGCTTTAAAGGCTAGAAGGAACCAAAGGATTGTCTGACCCAAGATACTGTATTAACTTGGCCTTTTAAATGTCACACACCCCACAGCTTGAAATCATTATTAAGTTACAGAATCACAGATTATATCTGGCTGGAAGAGACCTCAAAGATCATCCAGTCCAACCCTTGACTCAGCACAGAAGGCTCAACATTAAACCATGTCCCCAAGTGCCAGGTCTACATGCTGCTTGGACACCTCCAGGGGTAGTGGCTCCATTCCAATGTTTGGTAACCGTCTCTGTGAATAAGTATTTCCTAACATCTAGCCTGATCCTCCCCTGGTGCAACTTGAAACCGTTTCTTCTGGTCCTGTGGCTTGACACCAAGAAGAGGCTGGCCCTCTCTTTACTTATATTTAGTCTGTTGTCAACCAATACCTCCAGGTCCTTCTCCAAGTTGCAGCTTTCCAACCACACATCCCCATAGCTTACCATAGCTGTTGTATGGTAGCTTACCATAGAGTTGTTGTGACCCAGGTGGAGGACCTGGCACTTGGCCTTGTTGAACTTCATACCATTAGCCTTGGCCCATCAGTCTAACCTGTCCAGAGCGTGTTATAAAGCTTCCCTACCCTCTAGCAGTTTGACACAGCTACCCAGCTTGGTCATCTGCAGACTTACTGAGGGTGCACTCAATCCTCTCATCCAAATAATTGATGAAGATACTAAAGAGGACAGGCCCCAGTACTGAACCCTGGGGGACATCACTAGTAACTGGGTGCCAGCCAGACTTAACTCCATTCACCACCACTCTCTGGGCTTGGCCAACCAGCAAATTTTTAATCCAATGCAGAGTGCTCTTATCCAAGCCTTGCACCACGACTTTCTGAAGGAGAATGCTGTGGGAGACAGCGTGAAAGGCTTTACTAAAGTCCAGGTAGACAAGGTCCACGGCACTTCCCTCATTGACTAGGTAGGTCACCTTATTCTAGAAGAAGATCAGATTAGTCAGACAGGAGCTGCCTTTCGTAAACCCGTGCTGTCTGGGCCTGATTGCCTGCTTGTCTTGTAAGTGCTCTGTGATGGCACAGAATAACAGAACCTTAGAGCTTGGAAGGGACCTCCAGAGATCATCGACTCCAACCCCCACTGCCAAGGCAGGATCCCCTAGGGTAGTTTGCACAGGAATGCATCCAGGTGGGTTTTGAAAGTCTCCAGAGAAGGAGACTCCACTACCTCTCTGGGCAGCCTGTTCCAGTGCTCCGTCACCCTCACTGTAAAGAAGTTTCTTCTCATGCTGAGGTGAAACCTTCTGTGTTCTATTTTGTAGCCATTTCTCCTTGTCTTATTGCTGTTGATCAGTGAAAAGAGATTGGCCCCATCCACTTGACACCCACTCCTCAGATATTTGTACACATTGATAAGATCTCCTCTCAGTCTTCTCCAGACTAAACAGCCCCAGGTTTCTCAGTCTGTCTTCATAGAGGAGATGCTCGAGTCCCGCAGTCATCCTCATGGCTCTCTGCTGGCACTCAGTTTGGTTCCATAACCAGTTCTTATTATATGAGGAGGCTGTTTGCTTAGAAATGAGATATAGTTAATTTTATTCTTTTCAGAGTAACCAACTCTGATTATATTTGAAGTATTTTCTATTGTTTGAGGTTTTGTGGGTATGTGAGTATCATAACATGGACCAAAAAATGCTTTTGGCCTGATGGTTGAACGAAACGGTATGAAAATAACATCCACTTAAAATCTGAGAATGAAAACCTAATAGGTAAGGAGAAATGATCCCAAATATATTACTGGTAAAATTACTCATTATTTGACTTGTCAGCATTTTTGAATGCTTGAAGTTGTCATTATTCCGTTTTAACAGAAGATGAAGCAGGTCTAATTTTAACACATTGTCTAATTTACTAGGCCACTTTTGTAATATTTATATGATCCTAAAATAAAGGTTTCTCATGCTGAATATTGTCAGAAACATCTATCAAATTATATTTGATTCTCATAAAGGAACACCTTTGTTTCAAACTATTTATTTTAATATTAATATGCTTAATATCAGGGAACCAACCACCTAGAGGCCTCAGTCAGAATCTGGGACTTTAAGAACCATAAAAATATCTATAAAGACATGGTACTACAGATCAGGCAAAATCTGTTCTGCCCTTTGCAGATGAGACATCCCATCTGGCTCTCCATAAAGGGGACAGGCATACATGTTTAGAACTAGCAGAAAGAAGGCAAGAGGCTTTCAGTGTGAACAGCCTGCTAAAACTACCACAAATCAAATGAGGAGAGATGATAGCCAAAATGACATCATTCTTCATTTTCTTCTATTCTTGAGGAGGTACGTAGATACACACAGACACATGCACGCATGCACAGAGGCATATATGTATATACTACAAGCAGCCTCCAAATCCCATTCCTTAGTTTCTCAACAGCTGGAGAGGGGAGGTTTGGGTCCCAAGGTGAGCAGGAGCCATGCATGAAAGTGTTGCAGTATTAAGGGAGTGGGTCTCGTGCAGGGCTTGAGCAGCCCTGAAAGATGCTTTTAGTGCAACAGTAAGACACTGAGGAACAGCTTCTCCCCTCTGGAAGTGAGGTCAGTGTTCTGGGGACTTAGCAAGCCTCCTACATTCTGCTTGTGTTTCACTGAAATGTTTTTCCCATCTACTGCGCCCTTAAGGCACCTGTGTCTGCATTCTGCCAACTACCTGTTGCAGGATCTCCTGCTCTACCACACCATGAGGCAGAGTCAACCTGATCTGTGATTCACAGACACTGTTTGACAAATGGGATGCTAGAGTGGGAAAGAGGCTAGAGCACTGTGGAATACATACCTTTGATCATTGTCTCGTGTGGAAAGAAGCCTGCCCAAAAACAAAGAGAGCCACGTCCTTCCTCTATCGCCTGCTCTATGAACCTGTTTGCATGCATGCCCTTAGTCACAAAAAGTCAGGTGTTCCCTGTGGAGCTGTAGAAAATTATGACAAACAATTTGAAAATCTTTACTACCGTATAATGAAGTAGGCAAGAAACTAGTCAAGGTGTAACAAGGGCTGAAAAGTAATGAAATCACACGTTCCAGTAGCTGTAGTTAATCAGCATGATACTTGTGGAAAATACCCCTCTGCAGATACTTACTAACTAGTAATTTCTGAGTTGTGTAAAGAATAACCATACAAAGTTGTTGATCAGCATTTAGAGTTTTCAGATACGGAACTTCCCTCTAATGATTTCAGATTACTGAAGAAGTGTTATCACAGCTGGTGGAGAGAGACTGGCATTTTTAGGGCACCAAGAACATCCTAAAGTGGGTCAGTTAGTAAACAGGTTAGATTAAGCTCATGCTTTAAAAGCACTTACTACTTTCTGCTAACTATAGAAGTCATGAGTGACTAGTGAAGAGGAAGGTGTTTTCCTGGTGGCATCCAAAGCTGAGAGAGGTAAACTTCTCTCTTAATATCTTCCCAAACCAGTCCAGAGCACAGAAACCAGCTCTCCATTATGAAAGAAAAGGTTGACCTGGGTTTGGCACACAATAGGAGATGCATGCCAGAGAAACCTCAGCCAGGATCATGATCCTGTGACCACTCAGTTGTGTCTGGCACACCTGGCAAAAAATCTACGTAGTGGCAACTGTGTATTATATTTTCTGTCAAGTGTGCCAGACATAGGAGAGGTGGCTGGAACACCTGCCCTGTGAAGAAAAGCTGAGAGTTGGGGTTGTTCAGTTGGAGAAGAGAAGGTTGCAAGGAAACCTTATTGCAGCCTTCCAATATCTGAAGGGAGCCTACAAGAAAGCTGGTGAGGGACTTTTTAGGGTGTTGGGTAGTGATAGGACTAGGGGGAATGAATACAAGCTAAAGGAAGGTCCAGAGGAGGGTCCAGAGGAGGGCCACGNGTAAGGGTCCTTGCCCATGGGAGGGAGTTTGGAACTGGATGATCCTTGAGGTGCCTTCCAATCCTGAACATTTTGTGATTCTGTGAACTTACCTCCTTCTGCAGTGGAAAACCAGAGACATCATCTTACCCACTTAAGCTCCTTATTTGCAGAAATACTCTATTTTGGTATTAATGCTTAATGTCAAAGGTATTTGCTGAGACACATTCATAAGCATTGCTTCAGTACGTCAGCTAACATACTGATTTATCAGGATACTGCAGGAGAAGAAATTCAGGAAAATCTATGTAATTAACTGCAAGAGTAAAGGCAGACAAATTCTATTTATAGAAACTGCTGTTTGGGAGGACACAAAAGTTAATATCCTTACTGCAGAGCTGCCAACTTGCTGTTTTATGGCGAGTCTCACAATATTCATGACTGTTCTTAGAACTCCATATCCTTGTATAATGGGATTTTGCCACAATCTTAGCTCACTAGGGAGGGAAAAAAAAAAAAGAAAAAAAAAAAAGTTTGGAAAAAGCTTGAAAGTAGGAACTCCAGAGGAAAAAAATAAGTAGGAGAATAGGGAAATGATGATTTTAAAAGAAATTCTGTGTTTTTAAAATCTTGGTAATTTTAATCACCAACTTCTTGGTAGTGATTCTACTTATGTAGGAGCTGCCATAGCATTTGCTGTACATGTGAAGACAAAACCTTGGTTTCACAGTTCTCCAAAAAGAAAATACTGTCTCAAGATATTGTTCCTGAATTGCATGTCTCTTCAAATTAAGAGATACTCAATGACCTATCATGCTTACATTTTGCTATATCTAGGTTTCTTTAAAACTCCCCAAAAGAGCTGCTTGAATGAGTTTTTACAAGGATTTGTCTGAGGGGAGCTACTCCTTCACTGGAGATTTAAAAAAAAATAAAATGGAAGCTCTTTTGCTGTTTGTTCGTTATTCAGGATTGCTTGAAGAGAAATTCTTGCTTGTGCAAACCAGTATCACCATTTGGTTCCTTTGCTGGCTAGTCACTACGGTCAGATTTGCCTTTGGATTTTGTGAGTCTGCAGGGTGAAAACAAGACTCCAATTCAGCTCAGATGTGGGTTACACTGAGAAAAAAAGGTGGTTGCAGGCTCTTTATATTTCTTGGATGGTGACTGCAGCTTTCAGTTTGCTACAGGTCTAGGGCAGTGCTAATTGATCACCTCCTGCCTAGGGCTGACTCCGAATGGCCAGCTTAGATCAAAATGGTGTAAATGGGCTGTAAACAACAAGATCTGAAAAGGAAAAGAAGAAAAAGCCCTCAACACCAGGAGAATGAAAGGGTGACTTTCCTGCCTATGGGTACCTCATCTGTAAGTAGAACTGATTGGAAAAACAGTCTGGTTCATTGAGCCTGACTGCTTGGTCTGAAATCTAATAGCCTGAAGAACTGTTGCTGAAATGAAGGCAGCATTCTCTGTGGTACCTGCTGAGTTTGTGAGGTGACTTGCAATACTGCTTATGGGGTGGTTTGCCCAGTCTGCTCCTCTTGCACTGGTGGCAAGGGATCCCCTAAGGTCTGGGATCCCTGACTGCAGCCCTCATCCCTGGTAGCTGACACTGTTCTGCTCCTCTGGCAATTTGCAGACTTCTTGAAGTGTCTGCTCATATTAGCAGAGAAACTATCAAATTGAGTATTTTATTAACTTGCATCCCAAAAAATGCTTTAAATAAAGGAGTGGTTTGGGACCAGTTCAGGCTATCTGCAAAATAATATAACAAAACATAGAAAATTCTGTGTAATGGTGCAACAGAAGACCCCGATTACTGTTTTTAATATGTGTCCAAATTCCGTGCTGAATGTCAAGAACCAACTGCAGAGTTTTTTGCTACTCCCTTAAAAATTCCAAGCACAGATTGCTGAAAGACCACATACTTTAAGAACACTGTGGGATATGTCAAACTTACGGTCTGTGTTTATATTATTTGCCACTGACCATAAGAAATAAATCATACTTTTGGCATACTAAAGCTAATGAACTTCAGTGAAGATCTGCTTTTAATAAGAGTGTTTCTGCAGTGATAAAACATTGATGAGATCTGCTCTAGCTTCTACTGAAGTCAGTTCAAGAGAACACATGAATTCCCTAGAATTTCCCTGCAGTTTACAAACCTGTGAAGATTCAGAGACAGTATATTTTTTTTTCTGGTGTAATAGTGAAACTGGTATTCTGTAGGTATAGTGATTCTTGTTACTGCTCCACAGACCTTTCTATTGTGTAGCAAGCAATAGTTAATCAAGGTTGTATGTCACTTGAGTGCATCAGATACAGCTTGGTACCAGCGGGGAGTGTATGTCACAGAAACAGCTGAGACATTTTTTCTAGTTCTTCACGCACTAATGCAATGAATAGAAGCTTCTACGTAGGAAAACTGTATATTAAAGTGCAAGGGGAGGCTTTTTGTAATCACTTAGCATTTCCCATGTTTGGAGAAAACAGAAAATGAATATTGGCATTTTTCTGATCTGGAAGTAATCCTCAGTTATTTCTTCCCCCTCTTTTGTCCAGATTTTGTGGGTTTAAGACTGAATGTGTTAACCATTGAGAAAATGTCCTCCAGAAGTGCCAGAGAAGTACAAGGAAGAGGTGGACAATGGAAAGTGTAGTCTTTGTTATTTAATTTCCATCAGCCTACACCCCTCTATAAATGAGCATCATAGGCTGTTCTGCCCTTTTCCTCCCTCTCTGTTTCTAGCACAGACCCTCATCTCCTGCAGTGCTGCCTTCTGTGGCCTTGGCAAAGCTATGTTTTGCTGCACAATTCAGGCCTGATATGGGAGGGGGAGGCAGGGAGGCATGGTTGGGGGTGTATTGAGGCCTAGTGTTTGGCCTGGTTGGGAGGAAGGTCTTGGAAGCTGTTGGCCTAGTGAGGTTTTGGAAAAGAAAGCCCAGATTGGAGAACTGGGCTGACGCTGAATATAAATTTGTGTATTTTGTATTTCTGTGTGTATTTGTGAATAGTATTTCCATTTAAACTTCCAATCCTGCGTAAAGCATTTTTACTTTACTCCTTTGGGAAGGGGTGAAATAGTTTCTGTCCACTCAAACCAAGACACTAAATCTTCCAAGTGGTTCCCCACGACCTTATAGCACCCTCCCAATACCTGAAGTGAGCCTACAAGAAAGCTGGAGCAGGACTATTTGTGAAGGCATGTAGCACTTCAATAAGGGGCAATGGTTTTAAACTAAATAAGGGTAGATTTAGATTGGACATGAGTAAGAAGTTCTTCTCTATGAGGGTGGTGGAACACTGGAAAAGATTGGCCCATCCCTGAAGATATTCAAGGTTAGGTTTGATGGGACTCTAAGCAACTTGATCTAGTTACTGATGTCGCTGCTTACTGTGTGGAGGCTGGACTAGACGACCTCTGGAGGTCATCAGTGCAACCCAGTGCATTCAGTGATTCTGTGAACAGAACTTTCATGGTTCTGTACTGACTTACTGGCTTGGGAATTTGCTGCTTCTGCTTTGTCAGCAATGTCAGTGATCCATGTTTCTTTCCTTACCCTAGTCTTCCTTGCTGGCTTTAGTTTAAACAGGTTTTTGTTGTCTGTGTTTTCATACTATCAGGTAATGCTACTAATCACTGCATGACAGAGTGACCATAAATAGGCTATATATACTGTACAGCACCCACGTTGTGTACACCACATATGCACACAAACATGCACACATATTATGTGTATCTGTAGTCTGTGCATGCATACACTGGATCAGTCTCTGCATTGTATATTGAGATGTGGTACAGTGTTTGGTAATGATATTGTAATCTGAGAAATTTCAGCAGGCATTGCTTGTCTTTATTAAATCAGTTAACATTCATTAAGCCACAGCCACAGCAAGTTCACACTGCAACAGGGTAATATTAGTTAACTTGAAATAAATAATATTTTAAATAAATGTTTTAAATAAATAATACATGGGAAACCAGGATTGTCAGTTTATAGATTATCAACAGTAGTTAGAAGAAATCTGAAGAGCAAACAGCATAATAAATTTAAAAGTTGGAGGAGAACAGCAATTGTAACACAATGTTTTGATCAAAATAAAGGAATTTTTGCATGTAATGAAGCATTAGATGATGATTTTTAAAGACCCTTGCATTCAGCAAACACAGGCTGCCTTTCAAATTTGCAAGCTAATATATCTTCATATTGAGTTATCTCTCTTTCAACAAAACACCAGACACCTAACACAGCAATGAAAAACAGAGACTTCTTTTTTAAGCAAAAAATCTCCAAGTTTATATGGTTGGAATTAGAAGTCCATCCAGTAAACCATGGTGAATACTGTTTATTCTTAGTATCTTGGCTTGCTTTCTGCTATTACTCATTCTCTTTTTGGTTGCAACATGGAAACCTCTCTACTCTTCTGTTCCCTGACCCTCCCTGCCTGATCCTCTGACTCCCTCTCCCCTAGCACAGACCGTGGCCATATGACAAACTGTTGCAAGGTATGTACATCAATCAGGGAAGTGCTGAAGTGTGATCTGCAAGCAACATAGCTGTGCCAGCAGAAACCCCTATTATGGATTAAGACATATCAGCAAAAGTGCTATTTTACAGCGTAACTCTTTTTTTTTTCTTCCCCTCAACACAGCTGCAACAAACCTCATCAGCAGAAGTGGAGTTTTCCCTGTCTAACCTGCAACTTAAATATGAACACTTTGCTGGAGTGTATCAATACCAAGCTACCTCATACAGTACTCAGTATAAATTCAGCATTCTGCACTGCAGAGATCAAAGTTAAGAGTATCTTCTCCACTTATATCATGGCTTTGGCTCTCACTCTGCCCGCATACTTACTCATGGTCCTACTTTGTCCTGTGTTGTTCCTCTCAAACATATCCAGGACCATATGTTTCATCTCACTACCATTTACACTGTGTAGTCTGAATTTACTGTCACACTCTCCACACTCTTTCTACTACCTCATGCCTGCCCTCTGAAAATTGTCTTCCTATTACCTAGATATGGGCACTTTTGTATCAGATTGCTCATGCAATGGCATATAAAGTGAACCTTTTTATTCTCTAATCCCTCCCAATGTATAGACAAAAAATAACACTTTTGAGTATTTTTTTATTTGCCATCTGGTATTTGGAAGATTTGGAGTATTTTTCAGGCAACTGGGACTAAATTCCTATTCTAGTTCTTATATGAAAACTCATATTCTCAGATAATAAAATGATTTGAGTATCTTGGGGTTTAAGGATTATTATTTTTTATCACTTGCTGAAAAAACTAGTTCAAATCCTGCAATGCTTCTTCATTTTGTGCTTAAAACCACTGAAAATCGTCTAATCTCTCCCCAGCTC